>CABEEJ010001778.1:0-51146 GCA_901482245.1 Timema douglasi | reverse complement strand
GGGGGGGGGGGGGGGGGGGGGGGAGGACTCGAACGGCTTGCAGCTAATGTCTTAGTTTTGTTCAGTCTCTACCCTACACCTGATCAGTGACATATCGTGTTTCATCCGATAGTCAGCCATAGACACATAGTTAAAATATTTTTATTTGAATTTATCGAGGATTTAAGAAATCTCCCTACATTGTTGAAAGTAAAAAGTAAAGAGCATCATAACCGTGATTTGAAGGAGAAAGCACATTTTTTCTAGATTGATTGAACAAGTAAAGACAGTTGATCCTCTGGCACAGAAGGACACTGTGTTGAAAAAAATAAACAATATTTGGAGCTCTTTCAGAAAATAGAATAATAAATGTTGATTTCGAAAAAAATAAGTACAGGTACCAGTGATGTGTACACGCCAAAGTTGTGGTACTACATGGACCTATCATTCCTAGTAGACCAAGAATATGTGATGGAGGGAGGATGGTTAGAACATGGATGCAGAAAATGAACAAGAGGTGGGTTTTTAACCTTTATCTATACTGTTGTTATTGAAATCAACGTATTAGTGTAGCTATGACAGAAAACTGTTGTTAGTTATCCAATGTTAAATTGGTTTTGGTTATTAGATTTACCTTTTTATATTTTCGTTCGATTGTTTGAGAATTAAAAATACTCTTTAGATAAGCTATCTACGGATGGCCTCAGCAGCCTTAGAGTAAAGTGCTCAATGTTCACGGGTTCAAACCACTGAGGTCGATGAAAAACATTAGTACAACTTCCTTTGCATGGGAAGGAAAACCGTATGTCGGTCTCAAGTTGATTGTGGCATGTAAAATATACCAGGGTCAAGACACAATTATGAAATTAGGTCGTTCAATAACTTAGGTCTCGCTTGGAGTTATGCAATATTGTTTGCAATACTGAATGATAAGTTGCCAGATGATCCATCTCCCGCGCGCTAGCTGACTTGCAAGGTTTCGGTAAAAACTAAGTGTACAGAAACTACTGTCCGATATCTGGGGAGAAACCACTCTCAATCACACCAGAAGATTTTTAAAAATCTGTATGTACATTACCTCAGGAGATGTTTTGATTTTGACCCTAACCCTTAAAGGTTAGTTTAATGATGAGTCAGCATTAATTTTATAACATATCTTTTTTTGTTTTTGAGGAATATATATACTGNGGGGGGGGGGGGATAATTATTTTAAGCGTAGTTTAATGATGACTGATTTTTTAAATTGAGATGTTTTAAAATGGGATCAAATGATTTGGTTCAAAATTAGTAGTTGGTGTGTTTTTAAAATTTCAAATAATTTTGTGTATTTGTTTTTCTTAAAAGGTATGTCATATTTACTAGTAGTTTACTAACGAGTGATTTTTGAACAATTTTATTTATAAAAAAAATGCTATAAAGATTTGGTACAAAATTGGTACCCAGGCACTACTTTCCATGGTAAGAAATATACTTAGGTTTCTAAAATAAACTAATTTAATAGTGGTGTACTCTGACAAATCTGAAAGAAATTGGAATATTTCAAAAATGACCTTTAATATTTAGTTCATAATGATATATGGGAATTGTTTTTCATTATAAAAAGAACATATTTTTAATTTTAAAATACAAATAATTTTAAGGTAGTTTACAAATAATGCAATCCTTATAATTTGATATTTTTTTAAGATGGTTTGAAATTGTTTGTTTAAAATCTTTATATAAAGAGTGTTTATTGTGATTAACAAGATGATGTGTTTATTTTTCTGAGGAAACCTTACTTTAGAGTAGTTTAGGGGAAACGTAATTTGAACGGTTTGTTTCAAACTATAGTAGAGTTTATACGTCTGTGTATTTACATTTATTTGTAAGGACACCGTGGATTGGAAATTATTTCTTACAACGCTACCGATTATTTATCAACGTTTGTGATTGAGCGTGATCGTTGCTCTGCCAGTATATTACTGAGGCACCCACAATCATCAGGGATCATGTGGCGTCTTTAAGTTCACACGGCAAAACCTGTAACGTCATTTAGAGCATTTATTGAGGTTGATGGCCGTAATTTCGAACATTTACTGTGTGTAGGTACCATGATACTAACAATACCACATATATTTACTAACTCGTTTACACCCCCGAGCAAAGAAATAAATAAAACACACAACATGTTGATGATTAGTATATAAGTACAGTATGTAGTTACGTAGCAATCCATGGCTTTTTCGTTTTCATTTATTTGAGGTATTCAAAATACACTTTGTGAACCGACTGATTATATCAGCACACGACTGACAAACTAACTTAAATATAGAACAGACACAACATCTATCTATCAGCTGTTAAGTCATCACTGTGAAAGAGGAAACCAACATTTCACCAATGATACACTTTTCGACCATGCCAGAAATCGAATCCGGGACAATTAGCTCACTAAACAAACGAGATACTGACTGAGCAAAGGTGGTGGACAACCCATAGTTACTTTACAAAAAAGTTTGTTTTTACATTAACCTCAAAAAAGTTTGTGCAAAGTGTTCGCATACACACTCTATATTGAAAACAAACACTAAACAAGTAGTTTTACTACTTAATTGAAACCCTCCGAGTTGTATTTACTTGAGTTATTAAACATACACTTTCTGAGCAGTCTGATTTTATATTACCACGGATTATACACTAACTTAACTTCAAACCATACACAAAACCTATATCCCTGCCGTTTACTCATCACTGTGAAAGAGGAAGCCCAAGTTTTACCAATCTATCAACACATCCTTAGGAATCGAACCCAGGACCCATAGTTGAATAGGCAGGCATACATGCTAACGAACGAGATAAACGCTCAGGCAAAAAACCTGTTAGCCCATCACTAAACAATTAAACCGCCCAATTTTTTCCCTCTAAGAAGCTGACAACCAACGTACAATGTAGACCCAGTACGCAATCTATGGATAAGGTTTTCCCTTCCTTTGTCTATGATACATACCTGATAGCTTGGCCTTCTTATTCAACTTGATAAGGGCGATGTCTGCTTTAGCAATGTTGTTGTTCATGTTGGGCTTGTACTCTGGGTGAACGATGATATCCTCGATAAGGAAGCTGATGGGAGAGTCGGCGCAGATCTTCCTTCCTTGCTTCTCGTAGCAGTCCTCAATGGAAGAGCGGTTGTGTTCACCCAGCACTACACTCTGCCTGAGGAGTCGGTTAAATACTTCACGTCATGCAGACTAATCACGTCAAACTATGTTAGCAACTACGTAAAATATATCCTTACCACAATAGTGCTAGTACTGGATACTAGTGGATTAAACCATATTACTTAAAGTAACAAGAGGAGGAGGATGGTGATATTCCCCTTAAATCAACCAGCATCTGTCTAAAATAGGGAAGAGTAACTTTAGGATAGGAAAATCATTCCTAACTTGTTTTCGGACATTAATACCCAGTATTTAAAACAAATACTTTAAATTACTTTTTTGAAGCACTATTCATTGGTTTTTGGTGACTTCTTTACCATCCCAACAACCAGAACCCAATTCCACAATTTTCTTACCTTCTAAAATAAATTACAGTATGTTTCCATAGTGATATTTTCCAACCTTATGATAGTGGAGGCCGTAACCTATATATCAATGGGCAGACACGTTATTGATCGAGTTAAGGGGCCCCACTATAATTTACGTGGTTGGTTTGAAAACACCCAAGGGGCACGGGACACTCACAGCTGACGAGGTCGATTGCCATCATCTACAAGGCAGTGAGCGGCCGTCAGTACGAACTGTTCGTTGATTAGGCTCCCTCCGCAGCGAAGATTGTCTGTAAAAAAACAACGTGAGCTGCTGAAAGTCTTACTACCCGCCTGATCCATCCTCATTTTATCACACAAATGGGATTATGATTAATAAGGTTGAATTTAGAGTAGATATACCGACATTTGCATGGTGGGGAGGGAAATAACATTTAATATATAAAGCACCCTTAGTACATCAATTCGAGATTTGAACCACAACTTATCCATCACCAACAATACTAGATAAAATAAGCTTTACACTCAAACCCGTGCCCATTGATATGCAGGTTTAAGTTTACTTTAAAATAATATAGTAATAGTTGGCCTGCACAATAATCAGAGAAACTGCAGGCTCATTTATTTTATTTGAGTGAAGAGAAGGGTTTGAGTCGGGGATGGGGGGAGGCTAGTATGGGAATGGAGGAAGGTATAAAATAGGGAGAATATATATTATTGGGTTGTAAATTATCATAACCTGCCAAGGTATGGTGTGGTCAGCTAATCCAGCAATGTTCATGCACTGTAACGTCCAGAATAATAATAAACCAACTTGTTAGTTTAATAGCCGCAAAACATCGTATTTACAACACATTATCAAAGATACGAGTGAGTATTTTGGTTTCTTAACTATCAACCCTAAATACGTATATGTGCTTTGTGTAGACCTATAGGACTATTCTTGCGTATAACTAAGTGAATAATATGCTCACAAATAATAGATTATTCGCTCTGTGTTCTAAGGAGGGATATCCTATACATAAAATTATTTCAAAAGGTTTTTGTACATTTTCTTACGACCCCTTGTAGAGAGAAAGTATTGTGATTGCCAACAAGATCTAAATCTAGATTTTGATCGATGTCGACGTTTCATGACCCATTGAACCCAAAAATGTGTTTTTTGCGATGCTGAATCTCTGCCTGTGTGTCTGTAGTTTGGCACAGCCGATCGGGCTGGAACTTGATATTTAGGGCTTACGTAAGGTTACCCAGGGATATTTATTTTAGTTTACTATCCAACCCTAAAATTAAGGGTAGTTTACTTAAGGGTGATAATAGAAAAAGGTGATTTAACAAAAATCCACATAAACGATTTTGATTAAAGTTCGTATCTACAAATGACACATTTATACATTTTCAGGAAAAATCACTTAGAGGGTACTTCACATAAGCGGATGTACACAATTTTGATCATATCCTCTTTGATATTTGAAATAACTTATCACTTTAAAGTTGTAGAACAAGTTTTTGGAATATATATTTATAAAACCAATAGTTTCCGAGCTATAAGCAAATATATTTTTACTTTCCCACTATCTTACAGGTGGAGAAAATATTGTGATCGTCAAGAAAATCAAATTCAAGATGTTGACCTTTCATGACCCCCCTGAATCCAAAAAGTTTGTTTTTGAATTTCTGTCTGTCTGTACCTCGGACTAGAGACTAAATTATTTTGCCGATCGGGCTAAAACTTGGTATCTGAGGTTTTTGGAATTGGATATCTAACCCTAAAATTAAGGGTAGTTTATTGAAGGGCAAAAAGAAAAAAGTTATATTTTTTCAAAATAGGATCTAACAATTTTGATTAAATTTCATTTCTTAACATTTATAATTATTCCAAACAAAATGACTATTGTAAATATTTCGGCAAAGTGACTTTAAGGGTTCTGGTCTGATGCGTAGATTCTTATTTTTTATCAACATCGCAAATATCTAGAGCTGTTTATAATACAAAACTTTTATTTGAAACATATTTTTATAGAACCAATAACTTTCAATCTATACACAAATATATTTATATATACACAAATATATATATATATATACACATACATACATATTAACTTTTAGAATATATATATATACACATACATACATACATACATATTAACTTTTAGAAAACCAATGGTAAAGAAAGTGTTGCTACCGTAAAATAACCTAACCTGAAATGTTGATAGTTGTCGACGTCTCATGATCCCCCGTATCCTAAAAAGTGGTTTTTGCAATGCTGTCTGTCTGTGCGTTTGTTTAACCCTAAATTTAAGAGTAGATTAATAAAAATCAAAAAGAGAGAAAAATCGATTCTTTCAAAATTGGCTCTAACGATTTTGATTAAAATTCGTATCTAGGTGTTGATTAAGATTATAAGTAAAATGGCTATTTTCATTTTTCTATGAAAGTGAATTTTAGGGTAATTTACAAATGCGGAAATCCCCGCAACTATTTGAGATACTAAAGAACTTACTATCGCAAAACTGAAGTAAAAATAAAAAACTTTTTTGAGAAATATATATTTATAAAACCAATAGTTTCTTAGTTATTGCAAATATAATTATACAATCTTGTGAACTTAATTGTACAGATATTCTACTTGAGTTTTAACGCAATAATATTCTAATTCCATGGAATAAGTAGATAAGTAAGTCTCTTAAAAAGTTGATGATCTTTTTTCTTTAACCTCTTAGGGGAAATGTTTGTACTGCAATGATCCATCTGTATCATTTTAGACTCTTTAGTCAATATCTACCCTTTTTATTGGCTTAAATTTATAAATAAGTAATGAAATAAAAATGCCATAACCGTAATATGTGTGACCCCAAATAAAATGTCAAAACTTTTAACCGGAAGTTGAAATTTTAATACCAAGTATTGACCCTTGTGGACCAATATCGATTTTTTTTTGTCCAAATATACTGGTGAGTACTTTAATTATTTAAAAAGAAAATCATAAAATCTAAATCCGTTATGTTAACGTAAGTATAACGAAATTATTGCTCGGGTTTTCTAGTGTATATTATTTTGTTTCACATTTATTACGAGTTTTTATTAAATATCTCAATTTTTAAACAATGGAGGGAGAAAGTCCATGTGGAGTTCCGTACCATTTATTTTAATGAAGTTCTGGGAAACGGGGAATTGCTTATTTTGCTCTTTGGGGAGCAGTGATGCTTTTTATTTCTCACCCGCCTCGGCGGCGTAGTTAGCTAACGCCCGAGTCGTGTTGAGCTCGACTGCCGAGGATGGGGAGATCGAGTTTCGAATCTCGGTTGAGTGAACTGGGGTCCTAAATGGTTTTCTACTCTCCCTCCACACAAATGCAGGTTCATTTCCTCTAAATTCAATCTTCTCAATTCTTAATCCATTAGCGTAATTAATACTTAAGCGTATAGCCCAAACGGGTAGTAAACGTGGTGCTAAATAATAATAATAATAATAATAATAATAATAATAAATTCTTTTTTTTCTCAATGCTACTCTAATAGTAGTGTATGTTATTTCATTTATGCTCTTTGGTGTAATGTGATGCTGTGTTTTTTCAACATGCCTATTAATTAGTTTCACATAATTAAGAGTTTTAAGTAAATGTCTTCGTTTTTCTATAGTGTATGATCGAGAAAGTCCACGCGGTTCACTGTACTATTTGATGTATGTCTCTCAAACTAGTCCAGAAACAGGTCCTGATATTTTACTAACTGGGAGCTATGGTTAATTGGATTGATTTTTAACCGCACTCTAGACTCTAGATTCCAAAGGCCTATTTCTCAAAACTTGTATTAACGTGGTACCGTTTGATATATCCCCTATAGCTCACAGCGACATTGGTATAAACCATTCTTATGCCCAGAGGCTATGAGTTAAGAAATTCCTTAGTAAAAGGTGTATATTTTTTAAATACTCTTTTTATTATTAGAACATTACTGCAAACACACTGAATTAATATTAGCTACAACAAAAGGTGATTTTTTTCACGAAAAAGGTTTACTTATGTTTCAATGGATTTCAGCATATTTTCGCAGCACACTTAGAAATCCATGGTGGTACCTTTTGAGGACAACCTGGCTTAGACACCAAAGCAACGTTTCTTGACCAGTGTCTCGCGAAGGATCATAAAAGTATGCTGTGGGAGTTCGCGGAAGGATAGAAATAATTGAGAAATGATTTGAGGAATAGAAATAGATATGTTTAAATCTATGATCAAATGTTGTTTTTTGGATAACTTACTTATTAGAACTATAGCTATTGAACTCTTAAACAAAATTTTAATGCAAGTTTTAAAGATAATATATTTTATAAAAAAAAACTGTAGGATTGGAGTGACTGAAAGTCAGTCCAGATACTCACCCTTGTAGCTAAGAACTGCGAGCCAAGGTAGCTCTGTTGGCATAACCATCCTGCCCCCGGCCACTAGAGGGACAGGCTCTGGTAGACATGCCTGGATATTGACGAGATTAACGAAGGGATGATCTTCAGCTCCTGGTGCCAGAATGATGAGAGACTCTGAAGCACAGCAGGACTTACAAACTAACTTAACCTAAAGCACTGAGTCTAATACTACACAACGAGCCTTATCATTTTACTAATGATTCACTAATTGCTTAGTAAATTAAATACGTATACTAATACAGTTCACTTTTAATAGCAAGGTCCTTTAAGAAAAACCGAACTAGTTCATGGCAAAACTTAATATCATTTTACTATTTTATTAGTGTCCTTTAATAGGTGTGGATAATATATACCCAAAGGGACAGCTGCAGATTACAAGACTTGACGTATAAATACGTGAAAGTAGATCTACTTGCTTTCCCAGCTGTCATATAAAGCCCTTACATTGAAACTGGGTATATATATATATATATATATTATTAATTATTGCTCGAGTTTTCTAGTGAATATTATTTTGTTTCACATTTATTACGAGTTTTTATTAAATATCTCCATTTTTAAACAATGGAGGGAGAAAGTCCGTGCGGAGTTCGGTACAATTTATTTTAATGAAGTTCTGGGAAACGGGGAATTGCTTATTTTGCTCATTGGGGAGCAGTGATGCTTTTTATTTCTCACCCGCCTCGGTGGTGTAGTTAGCTAACGCGCTAGTAGTGTTGAGCTCGACTGCCGAGGATGGGGAAATCGAGTTTCGAATCTCGGTTGAGTGAACTGGGAGGGGAGGGTCCTAAATGGATTTCTACTCTCCCTCCACAGAAATGCAGGTTCATTTCCTCTAAATTCAATCTTCCCAATTCTTAATCCATTAGCGTAACTAATACTTAAGCGTATAGCCCAAATGGGTAGTAAGACGTGGTGCTAAATAATATATATATATGTTATATTATATGTAATTATTATTATAATAATAAATTATATAATATATATAATTATATATAATATATCATATATAATTATAATAATATATTATATATAATATATATTCTCCAACACCCCCAGGAATCAAATCACTGTCCCTAGTCACGGGGTTATTTAGAGGACTACCAAACACTTAAATATGTCCCTTGTAAGCTACCCCAACTTACGGCCTTGTCGCACACATATGTAGGTGATACTCCACAGCAGCGCCAGTCTTGTTGGGGACATCTTGATACCTTGCGGACTGTCCCCGGTATCTTCAAAAGCAAGAAAACCGATAGGATAGTTTCAGGATTTCCTTCTGGTTCACCGCTCACTTCCTTCGGGAAACTCACCAATGATAAAGCGACGGGAGAATACATCGCCCAGCTCGCAGCTCAATCTTAAGTGTTTACTGTTGTGGGCCTACTTCCTAGGTGCACTTATTTCCTATATATATCTGCGACCCCATGAAAAGAGGCCTGGCCGTTGACCCTACGACCGTAGTAAATCTCACGGAGCTTCTAGCTTGGAAAATTAATGAAAATAAAGTGATTAAGATAATATGAGTCTTAGAACGAATACAAATTTATATTTATATAAATAGTTACCAGTTTATGTTTCTCGTGAACTAAAAGTTTACCTGAAAATAATACGAGTTGTTTTATACTTTTAGATTATTATCAAATAATTATTTAATCTTCCACCAGCTCCTCCTGTTAATTCTAATAAATTGGTCCATTTTAAATTACACTTAAACTAGAGGGTTTATTAAAACAATGTGTAATATACCTGGCTCCCCATACATGGATTCAATAAACTTGTATCATCGTTGATGGGGAGGTCGGTGTTTGGATCCCTGGTCAGTGCACTGGTGGTGTTTTTACATAGGGACCTACACTTTGGAGGATGTAGACTGTAGAGTCACGGGGGAAGGGCAGGGCAACCCTGTCACCAATCACTACATGTGGCGAATTGGCCCTAAAACGGTCGCGAATTTGGGTTCGCCATTTCTCCCAGTAAAATAAAACTTTTTCTTGACGTTGTGTACTGGTTTTAACTTAATATTTACACTATATAAATGAAAAATAATGAGTATGGTTTACTTGACACAGATGGGGACTCCACATAAGCCGGACAAAAAACATGTCCCATAAATTTGAATCCCGTTTTTCTGATTTCAATGACTTTAAATAGGCACTTTGGTCCTTTCCAATTTGGTATTAAAAATTCAAGCAAAGAAATTTCCACCCTTCTGTCTTCAAACAAGCGCGGGCTTGAAAAGGATTTGATTTCTTTTCACACTCTGTAACACTTGAAAATATACCAAACTTCTTCAGTCATATATATGCAGAAAACTATCATAACTATCAACGATCTCTATTTTTTGAAATCAGGCATTTTAAAATTACTGTCCATGTTTGGATCAATGTGGTTATGTAATCAACGTATTCTACGATGGTATTCATCAAGTCAAAATACAGATATCAGATTTTTATTGATACCAATTTATAAGTGGAAGTAAGATGTGCTTTGAGTTAAGATATTAAGCCAATTGTTCTGAAATCATTGGAGAGGATTGTAACTTTCGCATTAAATTGCCTTATATTTTCAAATCGAACAATTTTCATGATTTGTATTTGAGGAAGATAACTTTGTAGTCAAAGTGTGCAAGTTTTGAATAAACTCGTTAAAACAGTATGTGTTTTTATAAAAAAGGAAGCAGAGGAGATATTTTTAGAAGAGTACTTTTTAGTATATTTGGAGGACATGAAACATGTTTCATTACTACTATAAAAAATGATCCTACACAGTTATACAGATTTTCTCATAGTCTAATATAGTTTGGAGCAAAATTTGTAAAAATCAATGAGCAGTAAGCTACATTTAAATTAGGTTTTCTCTAAAAAAAAGACTTGGTAAACAATACTACTTATTAGATGAAACATTCCTCAGATACATAATTTGAATAAAATTGCTAAGCCATTTTTTAATGATTATTTTTTTTCAAATTGCTCATAAGTTAATATTATCCTTAGTTTTAGGGCTTTAGTTAAAATGGCAATTTTCTTTGATTTATGACCAAATACCAGATGCTCGAATTGGGTTATACAAATCTATTCAATCAATTTAAAATGAGCACAATACCAAACATATTGTAGCGAGTGAGACCATGCTCGAGCCAGCCCTGAACTGTCACCAGGCTGGACCACCCCTCACAGAGAGGGAGGGGTTGGGGGACATTCCAACGGACCGCGTGTAAGGCTAAACTGGACAGGTGTGAGAAGAGAGAGAGTCGAGCAATGAAGCTGAGAGTGTCACCACTTGAGTGCGTGTTTTCACATTGTAATGGACGTGTGCGACAAACTCAAGACATATGTATTTAATAGATGCATTAAAAAGTATTAATCCTTTGTAATAGTGTAGTTTAGAAATAAGAGTAGTAAATAAGAACCGTAACAATATCGATCATATATTAAATTGGCATACACCAATTAAAAGAGGAGATACCTGGGATTTAGAATATCATCGTAATATCGTTCCACTGTCCTCAGAGCTCCACTCTGCAACAGACGATGAGAAGATGGTCCCGGATGGTAATTAGTGACGAAGAAACTTTCCATTTAAATGGCAAGATGAACCTTCACAAGATCCACATATGGCGCATGGAGAACCCCCATACAACAATCGAGCACAAGTGCGAATCACTTAAAGTTAACGTCTTCTATGCCAGTTCCAGGGCAAAGGCTTATGGCCCTTTCTTTTTTTTTTTGGAAAACACAGTTACTGGCCATGCCTACCTGGATATGTTACAGATCTGGCTTTCCTCCCAATTGAACGTAGATTCCAGTGACTACATTTTTAAGCATGATGAGGAGTCACCTCATTGGAATTTTAAAGTTCGCCTTTACCCCGAAGAAGTTCTCCCTCCCTGTTGGATTGGTCGCAGTGACCCCATAAAAACTAACCCCTTATAGGTCACCAGATCCTCCACAGTGCAACTTCTTCCTTTGGGAGTAAGTTAAGGATGCTGTGTACGTGCCACCGTTGCCCACACCCCTAGATGAGCTCAACAATCGTATTGTTAATGCTGTGGAGTGAGTGATAATGGAGATGCGGGAGCGAGTAAGGGAGTAATTTGACTGTCGTCTTAACGTTGTTTGTGTAGCTCAGGGAAGTCACATTAGAGTTTTAATAAGGTAATAAAAACAAAACTTAGACAGCTTTTCTTTTGTTTGATGTATCTAATCACTATGTATTCCTGAAATTCAACAGTATAGTCATTTAAAATCGAATAATTTTGAATAATCCTGTATAATAATGAGTTTTCAACCTGAAGGTTGATTTGATTCTTCTTATCCATTCGGAGCTGGACATACAATAAACCCTTTGGTTGGTTAGTGCTGTCAGCACTATCTGGTAGAAAGCACATATCCTAGATAAGTTAAGAATGTGTGGTGGTTTCCTATTACCTTTCGCAAGACTCTGACGAAGACGGCTTCCTAGAAGCTACTATTCTGAAAAGAAAACTTTTATTTAGACAGAGGGAAGAAAAACCCTCGAAAACTATCAAAATCACGAATCAATTTGACGCAATATCTGACCAGGAGGAACCAATGGAGACCGCTGAAGGAGCAAAGGAACCCGCTAGGGAGAACAGTACACAAGACAAACAACCAAGACAAAGAATTCCACCCATTGTAGTAAGGGGCACCACTAATTACTCTAAAATAACCAAGGCGATGAAGGAGAAACTGAAGGGGACATATAAAATATTCTACATCAAGGAGGGACTCAAACTACAAGTAGCAACCCTTGAAGACTTCAAATCAATGCAAACATACCTCAAACTGACAGGCCAGGAGTACCATACATTCACCCTCCCAAGGGACAGACCCTTGAAGGTAGTAATTAAAGGGCTCCCGCCAAACATGACTACTGACGAGATCAAGGAAGAGCTCCGAGAAATAGGATACACTCCGTCTGATGTCAGGCAATTTCAATCACGCACCCAAACAGAACTAGGCTCACAGGACAATGTTAAACTATTACCAATATTCATCTGTACCATGACAAGAACAGATGAAAACATAAAAATATTCCAAGAAAACTTCATAAATCACACTAGGGTAAAAATAGAACATTACATCCAATCACCTAACTATATACTACAATGCCATAGGTGCCAGAAGTTTGGGCATTCAAAGAACAATTGTTCTAACAATCCAAAATGCGTAAAATGCATGGCCCCGCACTTGACCTCAGAATGCACAAAAAAGGACAACACAACCCCAGCTAAATGTGTGAACTGTAGAGGAAACCACACTGCTAATTATTCAAAGTGTCCAGAATATCTAAAAGCAATAGAAATGAAAATAGAGCAGAGACAAAGATCTGAAACCAAAACATCCACTCTAGTGACAAAAAAAGAAATTCCTCTACTACCAAACAAGACGACGCCAACATCACACACAAATCGTTCGTACAGAGATATCTTGGTAGACAAACGAGACGGACCACAGAAACAAAAAGAGAAAGAACAGGAACCAAACACCTCAATTGACTTTAAGGAAATACTTGCAATAATAAAGGAACTAAATATATGCGGATTTTTAAAGCACATCAGAACATACTTAACGAAAATAAACCAGACTCAAGACAAAATGTCAAAGCTCATGATTATCATCGAAGCGGCGAGTGAGTTCTACTTCGGTACTAACGACGAATAAACCTCTACCTATGGGAGCAAATACCCTCAGAATTCTGAGTTGGAATGCCAACGGCATTCTCCATCAAGTCCATGAGTTCAAGGAGATATTAAAAACCTATGGTATAGACTTGGCACTAATAGGGGAAACACATCTTAATGCAGACAAAAGATTCAACATAACAGGTTACAACACTTACAGAACTGACAGAGCACACGGCAGGGGAGGAGGTACGGCTGTTGTCATAAGAAATTATCTACCGCACTACAGAACAACCATACAAGACACAGAAAATCTGGAGGCAACAACAGTAACGGTAAATACCAAAAGCAGCCATATCAAATTTGTGGCCGCATACAACCCGCCAACCAAAATGCTTCTTAAAACAGACCTTGATACTGTGACGACAGGTGATCACTTCCTAATAGGGGGATACCTCAACTGTAAGAACACACTTTGGAATAGCCGGTTGACGAATAGACAGGGACGTATACTGGAAGAACATGCATCGGACGCAGAATACAACGTATTGGCACCGGAATCTCCAACTTACTATCCCGCGAATTACCTACATAGGCCTGATGTTCTGGATATAATAATGACCAACTTAAAGATAACAAATGAAACCCTAACTGTATTGCAAGAATTGGACTCGGACCACAATCCTATCCTCTGCGAATGGGACGTCGACACCGAACACAAAAATAACTGGCGCAAACCGATTATTGAGACTACGAACTGGATGAAATTTAACACTGAACTACAGGAAAACATTCCAAGAAACCTAGTAATTGAGTCACAAGAGGACGTTGATGCGGCCATAGACGTCCTGACAATGACAATACAAGAAACTTACAGAGTAAACACAAAGACTTCCCAAAAACAACAGGACATAAGGTCTGACCAGTCCGACCTAAACTACCTAATTGCCCAAAAAAGGGAAGCAAGAAGAGATTGGCAGAGACTAAGGACACAACAAGAACTAACAAGATATAACCGTCTTAAAGCGCAGGTAAGAAGGACAGTCAACGAATACAGAAGAGCTAAATGGAACACGTTCGTTACGGACACAGCGACTGACACACAAAAATCATGGACCATAACAAAGATACTAAAAGGTACCGCAAAAAAGTGGGCACACCTGCGATACATGGACAGCGAGGGATGGCCTACACGAGCATTGACAAGGCCAATGCAATAGCGGAGACACTGGAACAACAGTTTAGTCCCAACCCTGTGCAGGAAATAGAATTCAATAACGATGTAATTAGAAGAGTAAACACATACATGGAAAGACCGTTAACCGACCCACTAGACCCAATCACGGAAGAGGAACTCCTGGACAACATCAAAACCCTCCGACAAAATAAAGCCCCGGGGATAGACGGCATTACTAACGAAATGTTGAAGAACCTACCGCATATCGCAATAACCCTACTAACACAAATAACGAACACGGCACTCAAATTACTCTATTTCCCAAAAGTCTGGAAAAAAGCAAAGATCATAAGCATACCTAAGCCTGGAAAAAATAGCATATTCCCGCAAAACCGAAGACCACTTAGCCTACTTAACACATCAGCCAAACTATTTGAATCAGTACTACTAAAAAGACTTAAGCAACACTCAGAATCGACCAACGTAATCCCCGACCTTCAGTTCGGGTTTAAAGAACACCACTCTACAATCCACCCTTTGATAAACTTCATCGAAGACGCCACAGATACCTTCAACAAAAGGGAATATATGATTGCTATATTCCTGGATGTCAAAAAGGCATTTGATAAAGTGTGGCATTATGGCCTACTCCATAAAATGATTCAAGGGAACTTCCCACAGGGAGCCATCAGACTCATAAGAAGCTACTTGGAGGGCAGAGAATCCAAGGTCTATATCGAGGGTTCACTGTCTGAAAAGATCCTTGTAAAATCGGGAGTGCCACAAGGGTCGGTCCTGGCACCCTATCTATTTAACCTATATGTAGCTGACATTCCGACACATCCGAAAATGACAGTCCGACTATTTGCTGATGACACACTAATCTACACCAGAGGAAAAAACCTATACTACGCAACACTGGCAATACAACGCTACCTGATACAACTAGAGACCTGGCTTGCGGAATGGAGAGTGACAGTCAACACCACAAAATCAACGGCCATGGTAGTGACTAGGAGAAGGCAGCAACCCCCGGAAAACTTCACCCTCTTTCAAGAGGATATTCCGTACCAGACCGAATGCAAATATCTTGGCATAACAATTGATAGGAGACTAACCTGGACCAAACATATAGACCGAACCAAAAAATCTGCAACTGCCTTATTTATACAACTGTACCCACTACTCAAAGGTCACCAACTCGATCAGAAAACAAAACTGTGTATAAGAGTGTAATACAGCCTGTTATTCTCTACGGCTGCGTAGGGTGGGGCTACGCAGCAGGGACACACATCAAGAAACTTCAGACCATAAAAAACAAAGTACTTAGAACAATAACAAGAACTGACATAAGGACGAGAGTTGATCACCTACACGAAATAACAAAGAACAAGACACTACAGGAAATATTCAAGGAACGACGAGAAAAGTTCTACAAGCAAAGTGCGGAACATGGAAATCCGTTAATACAAAAACTGGGCAACTACGACCCGCTTGACCGAAGATCTTACAAGCGCCCAAGGCTGGAGTAGAGAGGCAAGACGAGCCGACAGATAAAGACAGTAATAATAAAAAATTAAAAAATTCACCCACAAACTCACATTCAATTCCATCTCTCATAAAGTATATCTTGTACTAAACAATCATGTATTATTTTCAGATGTTCAGTCACAAACTTAGAATCAATCATCTCCATCTCTCATTATATATTTAATGTCAACATTTCATTGATTCACCCTCATTCCATGAGGATAAGGGCTAGCGTATGCTGCCTGTAACTCGCAAAGAAATACAGCCCTGTCGCAGGCGGCCTTGCTTGACGCTTCTGTCAGGTGGGAACGTCCTGAGTCGAGCTACAAAACAATTCAAACCGTGTACTTTGTACACACAATTTATTGGTACCAAGTAATATGTATTTAAAGCTCATGCAACGAGGATAAGGGTCTGTGAAAACAACCTGTAACTCGCATATCAAATCAGCCAAAACTTCCCCATCTTGTCAAGGTAATTGTTGGCAAGTGGGGTGGTGTCGGCAACAGGGGAAACCCGCTTTATTACCTTTCGCACTGGAATTATACGAACGAGGGAGAAAAAACTACCAATTTGATCGAAAAGATGTTTTCACATATCTTCGAGGGGTCTTTTACATGAAACAATAGACATGTGCTACAGATTTTTATCGACAGATATACCTATATTAAGCTTAATTAAAATCCATAAAACCGTCTCAGCTATAGCCCCATAGCAGATATAACTGTAAAACCCATTTTTATTTTGGGGTCATCAAGAACGTAGAAAAGGGAAGCATGTCAGGGGGGGTCTGAACCCACCCTGAAATTTGATGGTGTCCCCCAGGGGGTTCATATATATGCATGAAACTTTTTTTTTTTGCTAAAGCTATGGTAATATTTTCTGTCGGCTCCCCCACACCCTAGAAAAATGATCATTCCCCACCTTAGGTTTCAAATAAAACTTCGAGATCCATCGTAATATAGAGATAAACAATTGTCACGGTTACAAACTTTAGATAGAAAAAGGTCGGATTCCTAACAATCTGTATTATCACCACTAAAGTTGTTAACTGCATTCAATGACTCGCAACAGCGGACACGCGAACTCAACATGTTGATCTTTTAGTCTGGCTTGTTGGTGGTGGGGAGGTCAGGATTCAATTCACATCTGTGTAAACTAAGGCTGTTTTATCTCTTAAACATTTCCCACTTTTTCTCCATACAAATGTGGGTACATTGACTAAAAATTATATCTTCCTCTCCTTAGCCCATCAGCGTAATTAACTGTGTACAGTCCCAACAGGTAGTAAGTAAGACGAGCTTAAAAACAACATTAGACCGAGTGAAGTAGACAACTCAGTCATACCGAGGACTGACAAGTGGACAGTTTGATAAGAATGCACCATCATCTCCTGAAACAAAACCAACTTCATAGTCACATGTTATTGTTACATGTGAGGCTTAAAATAGAAAGTACTCGAACAAGAAACAACTTCCATTACCAATGTTAAAAGGTAGTCAAGGAAATGGTGAGGGTTGGGTATTTTTTAAACTAATATTCTAAAAAACCACTTATCGGAGTGATTAAAAAACAGTGGAATTTGGCTAGTAAATATAGGGACCAATACAAACTCCATAAATGTGTAAGAATTATAAATTTAAAAAAAAGGGTCAATGAATGGGGGAGGAAAAAAAATTACATTTTGGAGGGAAAGAAATTTGAAGTAGGCATGCAGGTAAAAGAAATACCGGCACTGAAATAACTGCTTAAGTTGAAAATTTTAAATTTCAAATTTGGTAATCAGTAAACGGAAGGCTTAAAATATCCTAATTTGATAAAATAGAAAGAAATTCTCAGTGTTGTAAAAAATTAGAATTTGGTATTGCCAGAAAAAGAAAAAATGAACAAACAAATTATTATTTTATAAAGTAGTCTATTAGAATTGCGATTACATGGCTAAAAATCGAGGGAAAATCTAATACCCATCTAAGAGTGACAACATTTAAAATTATCAACTTCTGGCAACATTTTCAATATGTTGCTGTAACAATGTATACTACTTTGTTTCGCTTATCTATCTTATATACGTGATTAAAGATTAATCTTGCGTTGTCAATAGTTTGTGTTCGTCTTTGTACCCAGGGTATTAACAGGGTAAAGTTTTGTTTTATTTTATTTTATTTTAATATATCAATTGGCATAATTGGTTTGGGATTGTTATAACTAGTATGTAATTGTACAAATAGGAATGAAAAAAAATAAAAATAGCTAGCAGCCAGATATTGACCGTCCTAATTTTTCTTTGTGGTTTTGGTGTAGCTTACACGTGCAAAGAATGGGAAACACTACAAGTGATTTAATAAATAAAACACTAATTACAAATACTGTCTGGTAGGGAAGTTATTCATTTAAACATAAAAATAATTATCAACAAAGCATAAAATAAATTAAATTTATTTTACAAAATAAAATATATACACACATATTTTATAAATAAATTGTTTAGTTCATAGCCAAGTAAACATAATCAGTTACCTGCATGGATGGCACTAAGATTGACAAATAAACACATGTGTCACATTACACACTAAAAAAAATGTAACACATAACTAAAAAAATATTAATATATAATGAATACCTGATTATATGTATTTTTAATGACCTAAGACAGGGATTCTCAACATAGAGGTCACAACCCTTCTGGGGGTCACGTAAATAGTACTGGGGGTCACAGGACTTTTGAAAAAATGATGTTTATAAATAATATGTAAATAATTTTATCCTTCATTTTCGACCACAGGGGCGAAATTGCTTGTTGTGACTTTAGGCAGCACTGTTTTCTCAACATGAAAGTCTTAAGCTGCGTAGCAGACAAGATCTTTATACAGGCTTGTTGACATGAAAGAGATTGTCTGGTCTTGTAGAAGGGTGGTGGTTTTTTTTTTTACCAGCCTGAGAGATTAACAAAAGGTTTGAAAGTCCGTTCTGTCGTGACACGTTCTTCGCGGCTTTTACTTTGCAAGTGAGACAGTGACAGATAGAAATACTAGCAGGTAGATTGCAAACCTCATCATCAGTGCTAACCAGTTGAGTTTCACAACAAGTTTCATCAGAAATACAATGAAACTTTTTGCAATATGGATTTACTTTCGTTTCAAAAATTTTTGAAGAAATACATATTTGTTTGGTTTGTAATGAATGATTGGCGAGGGAAAATCTCAAACCTGCAAAATTAAAAAGTCATCTACACACAAAGCATGCTTCCTATTCCAATAAGCCTATACAGTTTTTCGAAAGGCTATTAAAATCATGGAAAAAACAATCTCTTTAAACTTATGTACTGGTCGATAAAAAGTACTTAAAAGCATCTTATGAAACCTCTTACTTAATTGCAATTGCTAAGTAACCATACACCATTGACGAAGATTTTGTGTTGCTAGTGGCAATTAGAAAGAATGAAATTATTCATAGGAAAAAATATGCAGATTAATTTAAAAAAAATCCATTGTAAAATGATACTGTGGGTAGACGAATTTGGGAAACTAGCAATGGCCAATATGAGCAACTTAATTAAAGAACTAGAGCAAGTTCGAAATTTTCAATTCAGCTGGATTAATCGATTGACATTACAAACGTTGCACAGCTATTGGCATATGTCAGGTATTGTTACGGTAAAGGTGTCCACGAAGATTTACTATTTTGTCGGTCGTTAGAAGAACGTACAACTGGTGAGGCAATTTTTAGAAAGGTGAATGTATTTTTCAAGGAAGTAGGGCTAGGATGGAATAACTGTGTTGGAGTATGTACCAACGGCCCACAAGCAAAGACAGGAAGAATAACTGGATTTCAGGTAGAGATTAAATCTGCAGGCGATTGGGCTACTACTTTCACTCATTACATGATTCATCGAGAGGCATTAGTGGCTAAGAAAATTTCTACAGATCTGAATGTTGTATGTAAGATGTGGTTAAGGCTATCAATTTTATTAAATGTCGTGCCCTTAATAGTCGCCTCATTATAAATGTATGTGATGATATGGAATCCGATTTCAGAACACTTTTACTGCATGTGTAATGGCTGTCAAAGGGACGAATATTGAGACGCCTATTAGGGTTAAATTTAAAAAAAAAATACTATTTCTGTCTGAAAATAACTCTGAATATGTCCATTTCTTTCACAATGAAATTGGCTGTGCAGATTATGCTATCTGTCAGATTTATTTGAAAAAATCAACAAGCTTAATATGTCTCTTCAAGGGCAGAGCACAAATATTTTTACATTGTAAGATAAAATTCAGGCTTTCAAGACAAAATTAAACATTTAGGAGAATAAAGTAGAAAATGACTAATTTGAAATATTTTCATAAACAGAGGATTTTAATGTTGATAATATGCTTAGTTTTGACATGATTAAGCAGATAATAATAATAATTGATCATTTCGTATGCGTGAAAAGAAAATCTGAAATATTTTCTACCGGAATTAGACAATAATCAATTAGATTGGATTCAAAACCCTTCTATTGTGGAGATGGGAAATGTGAAGCATCTTTGTTGAAAACCCAAGAAGAATTTGCTAAAATTTCATGTGATTCAAACCTCCAACTTGAATTTTCAAGAAAAAACTTGAACACATTTTGGCTTGGTGTTAAAGCAGAATTTCCAATATTGTCGGAATTAGCGATGCAGCTCTTCTGGCATATGTTACCACCTATTTGTGCGAATCGGCATTTTAGACAATGTCGGCAATTAAAACCAAATACCGCTCAAGTCTTAAGAACATTGAGATGGCTATGAGACCAGCAGTAACAAATATCAAGCCACGATTGGAGTTATTGTGTAAGAATAAGCCATCACAACCATCCCCTTAAAGGTAAACGTATTCTTATCTTTTGTCAGCCTTCAGTAAAATTTCCTTTGGTATATTCATATTTGATGTTCATAATTCTTTAATGATATAGCTAAACTCATATTTAAGGAATTCTATTTTTTCGCTTAAACAGGGTTTACGCAAAACAGGGTTCCATCAAACGGGGTTCACGCATAAAAGTGTGCGCACAAACCGGTAAATCGATTATATACAGTGTTACTACCAATTGCATTTATGATATTGAGTGAAGGGTCGTGAAAAAATGTGTCTTGTCCAAAGGGGTTGCTGATAAAAAATAGCTTGAAAAGCCCTGACCTAAGATACTGAAATTTGTTTGGGTTAGCAAATGAAGATAGTAGTATTCTGGACTTTATTGTAACAATGGAACATAAACCCCATTATTGCAGTTCATTTAGGGGTTCTACAACCACACATTGTAAAGTGGGTCAATTTTCAATTTTCACGATATATTTGACACGTTTATGAATACATTTTAAACTTTACTAGGCTGATACATGCTACAATAATTCAAATTGGATCTTATATGGTTGTTAGTCTTTAATTAAATACTTAAAACATAGGCCCGTAGTGAATTTGATAACATTCGACAAGTTGTATGAACATTCTTTATTTATTTTATTGTGATATTTTTTTTAGCACCCATTTTACTAACTGTTCAGGTTATATGCCTTATATTGGGAAATAAAGTTTGTTAATTAGCTTGGTTGTGTTGAAATCTGATTGTTTGGCTAATTTTTACCCTAAAGGATGGGCACGGAAACAAAAGTGTCAATTTCATTTACTCTTGTTTACCGATGACAGGGAGATTGGTGCTCAAATACCAGCTGGGTGTATTTATTGAGGGTGTTTTCCCCAGAAGGCCCCTCCCTCCTCCTTCTCTATTTCGACAAAGAATTGGCTACTTTTTCTCTAAGTTCTACTTTGCTCATATTTAACCCATCCACGTAGTAATTAAAATATTTGGCATTGCCCGAATGAGTGCTCGGATGTGGTGTAAATCGAATGTATAAAAATGGTTTTATTCAATAATAATTCTTTTCTGTTTTAAAAGGGGGTAGGTTAAAGCACACAAGGGGACAGACTGATACCTTTTAAATAAATTTGTTGCAATGCTAGCTTCAAAATGTTAAGACCAAGCTATATTTGTTATTGATATTATTTCTATGTATGTGCCTTCTCAAGCTATCAGAAAATTATACAAACTTTGTTATGAAAATAGTAGGCCTATTTGTATTTGAATGAATTTAGAAGGTTTTAGTCAGTATAAGCTTAAGAAATATAGGAAAAAACCCACGAGTAATATCCCCGGACACCCTTACAACTTAACTCTCTCCTTCTCGGTGCACCTGGTCTCTTCAGAGCATTTTTTAAAAACTTATTTACACTCATTCTCCTCTTAATTTTTTCTTGGATCAGAGGAGTTAAGTATCAAGTGATCCTAGGGTTCACAAAAATGGCCCTACACCATGGACCACCAATAATTTATCATTCTAGTGAAACGGAACGGAACTGACTCGATATCACAGCTGGCAGTGTAAGGGAGCATCAAATAGTTAGTCAAACGCAACATGATTGAGCGTCGTGAAGCGTCTCACGCTAAGGGTGAAGGTTGTCCAGTATCCAGTCCATGTAGTAGCCAACCCTGGTGTACACCCCTGGTTTGTCAGGGGTTCCACACCTCTTGGGACCAAAGGAGACGATGCCGAATTGTATAAACCTCGTCTCATCATCCACGTCCCCTTGTTGGAACAGGGGACCTCCACTGTCCCCACTGCAAGAGTCTCCCACTTTACCCCCTGCACACAGCTGGCGGACCGTGATGGGGACTGCTGCTTGGTAGATAGAAGCGCAACGGCTTAAGGGGACCACAGGGACATTTGTCTGAAGCAGGTCATCGCTGGATGTCCCTGGAGAACAATCAATCAATAATACATAAACCGTTGTTGTTGGATGTCCTTGGAACGCAATCAATCAATAATAAATAAACAGCTGTTGCTGTATGTCCCTGGAAAGTAATCAAACAATAATACAGACACAGTTGTCAATGAATGTGCATTGATAGAAAGCAATCAATAATACATACACAGATGTTTCTGGATGTCCCTGGAAAGTAATCAATCAATAATACAGACACAGTTGTCCCTGAAAAGTAATCAATCAATAATACAAACACAGTTGTCAGTCAATGTCCCTGGATAGAAAGAAATTAATAATACAGACACAATTGTCAGAGTATGTCCCTGGAGGGAAAGTAATCAATAATACAGGCAGTCGTCACTGGATGTCCCTGGAAAGTAATCAATCAATAATACAGACACAGTTGTCACTGAATGTCCCTGCAGGGAAAGCAATCAATAATACAGATACAGTTGTTTCTGGATGTCCTTGGAAAGTAATCAATGAATAATACAGACACAGTTGTCACTGAATGTCCCTGGAGGGAAAGCAATCAATAATACAGACACAGTTGTCACTAGATGTCCCTGTAGAACAAGTAGCCAACTATAGATGATTAGATGATTATTATTATTATTATTATTAGCACCGCGTCTTACTAACCGTTCGGGTTGTACGCACTTACGCTAATGTGTAGTGGTAGGGTGATTGTGAGATGAAATGAAGGACCTACAGTTTAACGTGGAATCCGAACCACGGTGGAGGCCTGGCATTCCCCACATTCACAAGATGTCTTGTCAGAGGTGAAGGAGGAGTTTGGTAATCAGATAAATCTGTGCCGAGACCAAGGATTGAACCCCGGCCACCAGCACAGAAGTCTGACACCTTACCCCTAGACCGCCAGGTCACCGTCCAACTATAGTGAGACAGTTGTCAAGGGATGTTCTTGGGAAACAAGCAATAGCAATATACATGCACAAATTACTACGGTAGAATTTCCTATGCTTGTTTTAATCCTTTTTTTTTTGACAGTTAAGTATCTGCAGAGTGATTTCATGGTATAAGAATAACATTTCTGAGAAGGTATGTATGTTTATCTCTCTAAAATAGGACTGCTTTCTAATAGTCTCTGCATAAGGATGGCGTATATTTTTCAGTGCTAGGATGGTATGTATCATTCACTACTATGAAGGTGTACAACTCTCACCATTATGAAGGCATAAACTTTATAAGCCTCTTAGAGCCAAGAAGGTATAAGCCTGTCTTCCCTAGGAAGGCATTAACCTTTTATCGCTAGAACGCTTTACATCTTTCAGCACAAGGGAATTACATAAGGTATAAACTTACCATACCTATACAGTTAAGGTTCATAGCACAAGGAAGGTGTGAACCTCTCATTATTAAGAAGTTGTAAACTTCTTAGCTCTAGGAAGTTGTACAGATTTTTGCACTAAGAAGGTAAAGTAAGCCTCACAGCATTAGGAAATTATATACTTCTAAGCCATTGGATGCTATAAACTTTTCAGATCTAGGAATGTGTACATATTTTTGCACTAGGACGGTATAATAAACCTCTCAACCCTAGAAAAATATAAACCTTTTAGCAGTATAAATGTATGTCTCATGACTCAAGAAAAGTACATCTTTCAATCCTTAGAAGGTAAATGAACTAACCTGACTCGGTGGCGCCCCAACCCGCCACTTTTAACTTCTTGCCTTCCATGCTGAGTCCTTGGGTTTCCCCGACTGGCAGACAAATAGGCCGGATGGACTCTGAAACAATATAATACCCTATAGATATGTGTTATGCTCTACTTATAAACTACACATTGAACATTAAATATAAGCCTTAGACCTTTGGATTTGTGGGTTGATTGTTCAACAAAATGAACTACCCATTTCATCATGAATTCTGTATAATGTTACCATCTTATTTCAAATAATACATTTTTTTATTTAGCACATCCTACACAATAGGGTATGAGTACAAGGAAGATTGTTTGGAATAAATGTACGGACATTATCATGGAGAGGGGATGAGGAAACCGCTGTGATAAGTCATGTGTGTAAAACCACCTCCAATGAACCTGGTCGATATTAGAACCCTGACCTTCACGTCACTGGTAAATCAAAATTGGACGAGTTTGCCATTTAGTATGCATACCCACTGTGCAAGTCAAATTGTATACAATAGGTGTAGAGCCTTCAAGAATAAAGCAGCCAGTAACAAACTGTCCACAGGGTCCTAATCATCTCAGGACGGCGGGCACTGCCAGGTAACTATTAGTGAGCTGCCATGGAACTGCCAGAGAGCTTTTGAGAGGAATTTTCAGGGAATTGACAAGGAGCTTCTGTATGAATGCAAGGGAACTAACCGGTGGTGATGTCCGCGGCCCGGCTCAATCTGATAAGCCCAATGTCATTCGCCAACTTCTTCCTGTCGAACTGGGGATGGGGTAACGCCCGTTCGATGGCGTAGTCCTGGGGTGGAGGGGCACAGGAGATGACCGTCCCGAGCTCTGGGTCCATCTCGCAATCCACGGCCACGGCGAGGTCGTGCTCTCCCAGCCTGACAGTGGACCTGAGCACATCGCGATACTTGTTATAATAATATGGAAATAAAGTTTCCCGCAAAACTGTTCAACTCTTCTCTGGGGATGAAGATGCCCTATCCACCAAAATAAATATATTCATTGCTTTGATGTAGTCTTAAATACAATAATGTGTATGGGAATCAATGGTGTTTGGAGGAATTAAAGGGCTATAACCCTATAGGGTCGGAAGCCAAGGGAAGCTGAGGGAGCAGATAAAAACCTTTTTGAACATTAATTGTTTAAAGAGGGTTTACTTGATAAAATATAAAAACCAAAATCAAAATGAAGATTTACATAGCCTGTTAAAGCTCGCTTCTTCCCTCTCATCGAAGGGGGTCAGTAAAAGGGAAACAATGTTTAATAGGAGTAAAAATTTTTTTTAAAACAATAGTCAATATTTTTTATAGAAAACTTAAAGTATAAAAGGAAATAATTAATATAATATCAATTATAGGGAAATAATATATCTGTACCAAACTGTCCCCATTAGTTATTGCTAGTTGAAGGGTAATCTGACACCTTAGCTCAATCAGTAGCGTGAATTGCCTACTGATTGAGCTGGTTCAATTCCCATCATGGCCGAAAAATTTTCATTGGTGAAATGTGAGTTTACCCTTTCACAGTGAGGAATTATCGGCAGGGGATTGGATTTTGTGCCTGTCCTATTCTTAAGTTAGATTACAAGATATTATTATGAAGCAACAAAGGCCTTGCCAGTCGTTAGTGGAAAAATATATACTGCTTGAATTAAAAAACTGACCCAGACCATAGGCTGGAAACAGTAATGGATGTAAAAAACAAGTCAAAGGACAATGGGATAACTTATTCCTCCATCTAAACTACTGATTATGTCATGTGCACTTAGCGCAGTCCTGTGGACTTGCAATCTAGTAAGTGCACAGCCACTGTTCTCAATCTGTACCTTCAGGTTTGCTGAATTTAGCAGTTTGACACCTTCTCAATTTTGTTTAAGGTAATAAGCAAATAAAAATACTATGGCATTATTTTAATAAGTGGTCATCAAAAATAAGCTATGGTTGCTATTAATTTATTTCATACCACTACAGTTAATTAGTTAAAAGAGAATAAACTTGATTTTTTTTACATTTCCCTTTCTCACCACCCATTAGAGAGGAAGAATTGTGATCATAAAAAACAATCAAATTCAAGATGTTGATGGTTGTTAACTTTTCATGACGCCTTGAACGCTAAATTAGTTTTTTTTTTATTTTTAATTTCTTTAATAGGGTAAAAGAAGAATAATCTAAGGTAATTGATAATCACTGTAGTGATTTTGAAGCTTTATAACTGATATCAGTGGCGTATTCTGAGAAAAATTAATAGGTTTGCTGTACTCTAAAAGTTGCAACGGACATTTGGGGGCCAAGGAACCTCAACCACCGGTGTCCAAGAACGTCAAGGGATTATTTCAAGGGATTATTTCAAGGGATTTATTTCAAGGGATATATTTGAAGATGTGCTAATATAGAACAGTGGTTCTCGAATATTTATTATTTCCCTTTAACTGTATGTTATCTTAGGAAATTTTGAGCCTCCCCTTCCACTCCCATATTATCTTTTTTTCTTTATCCATAACGATGATTACCATCCACTCAAAATGTAATAAAAGTAACTCCATGGTGTCAACCCGTATTCAGGCTATACCTACCGAGTGGCTACCAAACTGTTTGGCGAATTAGTGCCAACTCTTGCGGGTAGAGAGTGTCATGTGGTCAGCACAACGATGACTCCAGCCATTAAGCTCGGCTTTCTATACCGGGGCCACTACTACTTTATTCGAGTAGCTCATTATTTATCCACTCTAGGCTGAATCTAACCCGTTCCAGACCCACTGCCTCCCAGATAATCTGGATGCGCCGGGAATAAAACCCGGGACGTCTGGGTTCATAGCCAGAACATATGACCACTAGACCACACAGGCGATCCTCAAATTGTAGTATCTCCATGGTTAGAAATTTAAGATATTAATGTCGAGACTAAGAGTGGTATGGGCACATTCCTGAATGCATAAGAGAGACAGATCCTATTCAATTAGCCTAGTGTAATTAAAAGCACACAGTTAGCAATACTCAAAGCAAACAATCATAATAAGAGTAAAATGAAGTGATACATCGATCAAGCGTCCACCAGATCTTGGTGAGAGGGAATCAGGTCCAACTCACATGGCAATTAAAACTATATTTATTATAAAGCCTAACTTATCTCACACAATGGTGCTTGGAAACAAACGAGTCTCCCAACTTGAGAATTTCTGCTCCAGAAGCTATTTAGATGTGTTAGATATGTAAACTCTGACTAACATAGGGGAGATTATTTTGTACTATTAATACTCTATCGCTACGTCATTGATTTATTGCTAAGATATTTACACATATCTTTTGCTGTAAGCAGTGGTGTACCTAAGGGGGAGAGGGGCAAACAGGGTATTTGACCCCCTTACCCCTCTTTCCCCAACACCACAAATAATGTTAGTAGAAATTTAAATAATATTAACTATAACTAACATTGAAGATGTGTTGAATGTATATGCTAAATTTTAAGACCAGGCTTCAGACTTAAGCCTAATATTCAAAATGTTTACCGTTACAAACAAAATTAACAATTTTGTAATTAAAAGCACACAGTTAGCAATACTCAAAGCAAACAATCATAATAAGAGTAAAATGAAGTGATACATCGATCAAGCGTCCACCAGATCTTGGTGAGAGGGAATCAGGTCCAACTCACATGGCAATTAAAACTATATTTATTATAAAGCCTAACTTATCTCACACAATGGTGCTTGGAAACAAACGAGTCTCCCAACTTGAGAATTTCTGCTCCAGAAGCTATTTAGATGTGTTAGATATGTAAACTCTGACTAACATAGGGGAGATTATTTTGTACTATTAATACTCTATCGCTACGTCATTGATTTATTGCTAAGATATTTACACATATCTTTTGCTGTAAGCAGTGGTGTACCTAAGGGGGAGAGGGGCAAACAGGGTATTTGACCCCCTTACCCCTCTTTCCCCAACACCACAAATAATGTTAGTAGAAATTTAAATAATATTAACTATAACTAACATTGAAGATGTGTTGAATGTATATGCTAAATTTTAAGACCAGGCTTCAGACTTAAGCCTAATATTCAAAATGTTTACCGTTACAAACAAAATTAACAATTGATAAAAACATACAAATAATAGCTTCGATACCATTTGTATTATTTAAATTACTTAATTACTATAAAACTACTCAACATTATTTATAAAAGCATTTAATATTCATAAATATTCTCGGCCTTCAGAGCTTAGGAGGCTGTGCAACCCCAAGCCCGCTCTCTCCATCAAAATGTCATTCTTGCTAAAGCCTTGATTGAATGCCTCCCCCCATAGTAAATGACTGGGTGCACCACTGATTAAGTAACTTATAAGAATATATATTTTATTTTACCTTTTCCTTATAAATAATCTTGAAATGGTGAGCTCATACTCCTGACTTTTGGGATTCTTTGATGTATAATTATATAAAATCACAGTGACTAATAAGTCGTTAATGTAAAACAAAAGCTAAAAGAACACTATTAAAACTCCATGATCCTTTCTACTAAAGAAAAACAAGAATTACCGTCAACAACTGTTATAGTAGCCTCGTCACCCTCCTTACTCTTCCCCCCTCCTACCTCCCTTCCCCACTCTATCACTGCTGAAATGCATATATTTGAAAGAATGGTTAAATGTTTTTGCCACACATGATAATACATGTGACTAGAATACATAATAAACATAAATAAATGTATTAAATTAGTGTATAATTTAAAGCTTGTTATGTATACTATTATTTTACAATTAGTTATATATTTATTTTATGTATTTTTACTTAAACTATACTAAATTAGCTTAATAAATAAACATTATGATCTTAAATCTTTTTTCAATAGTTGACACAATGCTTAGCTTGCTTCACAGGGACAGCATGACCTGGGTTGTGAAAACCCGATCTCATTGGCCAATTACTTATGGGCGAGCGGAAAGGAATATGTTACTATCCCCCTAGACATAGAGCAAGGTCATTAAAACCTCCCTAGTTTGCCTTGCGTTTTTCAAGTAGCAAGCCCTGGGTTTCCTGTTGTGCAAAGTAAAACCTTTTATAAGAAGAAATACTTAAAACACAGTATTCTTGGAATATTAACCAATATTAGTTTTTAAATTAATAATTTATTACATGTATATTTATTAACAATCTAAACATTAATGTTTACACAGTTCACACAGACAGCATTGAATTAACCAAAAAAACTAGTCCATATAATTTTGGGTATTTGGTGCAGGACTAGCATACCCAGAGAATACGCCACTGACTGATATCCTCATTAGAAATACTAATATTTCCCTTCAAGAAAATCGCACTCTAAAGCTTTTATTATTCCTTGCTTCTTGAGTGAGTGATTCTAATCTAGTATTTTATTTTAAATTTAACATTAATATTAGCAATGTGTTATTTACATTAATATATTTTTTTGTAAACAAGTAAAGATAACAGCACAGAATGTACACATTACAATTTACACATATTCTTATATTAGAGGTAGGGGAAAAATTGTTCATCAATTAAGATATGTTAAGAAATGAATGAAATTAACAATAATAGCATTAAGTTGATTATGTAGAAGAGTAGACTTGGGCATATAGTAAGGTAATAGAGAATAATAATAGCTAACATAGTAATAGAAAACAATAAAAATAGTATATAGGTCTACTAGTCAACCGACAGGAAATGTTTAGTCATAGCCTAGTTGAAAAGAGGAAGCAACAACACGAACAACCAAAAACTACAAAAGTTATAGAACATAGTGGTGAAGGGTATGCCAACACCTGCACAAGTCACATCACTCACAGTTTGAGGGACTGAGGCAGGTTGATGAGACAGTGAGCCGCCGTGAGGACGTATCGAGAGCTGATCACTGACGCTCCGCAGCGGAACACCGTCCCTGTGCCTGGTGGAACACAACACAGAGCTTTATTCAGTCTTACTTCCCGACAGGGGTTCAGGTATTTACATTAATGGGGTGGGTAGGAGGTAAAGTTTAGAGGAAATGTACCAGGTATTTGCATGAACAGAAATCGGGAAAATAATTAGGAAAGACCACTTTAATTCAATCATCCAGGATGCAAATCCCTACCTTCTCGTTGTTGGCCAACCAAGAAGTATGAGACTGAAGGCTTTGCCCACGTTCCTGGTTTATATTTTTACTATCATCTTTACTATTATTATTACCAAGTGTACAAGCCTGTCTTCAACTTAGTGGCTTAAGGATGAGACATGATGATTACAGGTTTAAAGAACCCTGGTTTGATTCCGTGTGAATACAAACAATTACATTTTTTATTATTTGTGAAGGCATGATATTCCACATCTGTATTTAGAAAGTACATGACTTGTATAATGATACACAGCTGTTACCTAAGTATTTTATAACATGATAATCCTTGAAATAAATATTAAATATCTTTTTCAGAACTACCAGGAGTCAAACTTGGTTACTCTACATAAAGGGCTAACCACTTAGCAGCATAGACGCGTGTATTCCTCTACTTATATTAAGTATTAGTTTTAGGAAAGACACAACAACCAGACCCAGGGCCATTAGCGAAGGAGAACAAATCAAATGTCTCAATGATGGTACTAAGGGTTCTCAAACTCTGGACCTTAGAGAAGTATACAGGAGCTCTGCCCACTGTGCTGAAGTGTCCCCATCATGTTCCCAAATTGAAGGGAACATACTCACTTGTGGAATACCCCACGAGGGCCATCCAAGGGTATTCATTGATGGCAGTCTTGTTGCCACCGATGATGCGGTTGGCGGTGCCCTTCTTGCCGCAGATCCTCCTAGGCAGGAAACTCAGACGGAAGTCCCCCGTCACGTCTTTGGGGGGCTCACTTAGCTTTTCAGACAACACCACAGGGGGCTGAGTGGTGATGACGGGTCTAGAGGATAGCTCACAGCACACCAGAGGGTTGCGCCCGACGAACCCGCACTGGGATCTGTAGGACATAACTTCCAGCTATCACTTCAAGTCAAAAGAACAGGAGATAGCATTACAGAAAGCACTCCATTAAAATAATCAGGCTTAAAACATTTTATAATGAATTTTTCTTACAATTAATCTCGCTTTTGGCTTGTGAAGAAATTAGAAAAGTTTCCTGAATGTTTGGTTTGGATTTATTTGTGTTACTATTTTCACTGTTAATCCAAGTATACATAATCCGTTTCCTTCTGTATTATACATTATAATTAGTTTAAATGATACCAAGGGATAATAGACAAAGAGTTGAGAAACAAAACCAAAGTCATCTAATTGAACTTTAAAATTAATCCTATCGTCAGGATATTCAGTGAGCACAGATCCTAAAGAGTAGATCTTCGTGGAAAAATTGACCTGGTACCCAAAACCAATATTTTAGCAGCGTAAGGACTAAGGAAAATACGGGGGAATGATTATTATCGTACACATTCTGATAAGGGAAAAAGTAGTATAGATATGTATATAATATATAATGAACATATATCATATTTGAAAAATAAAGATATTATGGACAGATTTTCTTACAAATAGCCTTCTGAAAGACTTTGTTTCCTACCAGAAATCAACTCTAATGGAAAAGGGCCTGCCAGATGGTTACTATTCGTAAGAAACTCGGTCTATAGTGTGTACAGATGTCTAGATTTACTCTTATAAAATATATTAGTAAAAATTATGGTGGATAGTTGACATACAGCAATGGGGGCTGTAAAAAAAAATGAAGTAATTGTGTGGTTTGAAGGATCAATAAAATTATAAATTGAACCACGACACCCTGATTATAAGTTTTCACATAATTATTAGTTAAGATGAAATTTCCTTTCATGGGGATATAGAATAGCAGAAATATCTACAAACCCTTTGTAAATCTACTTTTTAAAGATTTCAACTTAGGAAACATGCTTCTACGGGTAAAGTCCTAGAGTTGGACAGATCCTATTTTATACAGAACACACCATTTAATATCATTTCTCTATCTGGACACAACACGATGTAGACAAAGTAGTAGTTTGCAGAATCTGTATATTATTCTAAATCCCATTGGCAAAAAGTTCTAATAACTATTGTTATAACAGTTGATTATGAGAGGAAATATTAATTTGTTATAAGATACAGTTATTTTATTCATTGGGAATGCACTCTGTACTCATTATTATCAAGCTCAAATTGAGACGCATCAGGTCAAGTGTTTCCAAAAACAAGACTGGGTTATAAGCCTATTGGAAACGCTGGACGTGTACGGGACTAAAAGTGGACCTGTTACCACCTGAGAGTGTGGCTAGATCGTTGAGGCTACAAGTGACTGAGCCGCCTATTGGAAACTCTGGACGTGAGCGGGACTAAAAGTGGACCTGTTACCACCTGAGAGTGTGGCTAGATCGTGATGCTACAAGTGACTGAGCTGCCTATTGGAAACTCTAGAGGTGTACGGGACTAAAAGTGGACCTGTTACCACCTGAGAGTGTGGCTAGATCGTGAGGCTACAAGCGACTGAGCCGCCTATTGGAAACTCTAGAGGTGTACGGGATTAAAAGTGGACCTGTTACCACCTGAGAGTGTGGCTAGATCGTGAGGCTACAAGCGACTGAGCCGCCAATTAAATAATGACATTTCACTGCTGCACGTCATTTTGTGTTCAGAGAAGGTTGTATTTTAAATTTATTTCACCTCACTGGCTATACATTTTTAACTTTTTTTTTTTCGTATAGCTCATGTGGGTAGTTGGATGCGGTGTCATAATAAAAGTTTTTGTTTTATTTCTATACTGGCAAACAATTATCACTCTTTATTAGATTTTTGTTTGAGTAAATCTTATTTATTTTTTAAATTCACCATAAAAAATTAAAATTATGGGAAACAAAAAGTTTACTGTAGATGTTTAATAATAATTGATTAAGGTGGTGCCTTACAGTGTAGAGCTGTAGAAATTGGGTAGCAATTTCTAAAAGTTTGACTATCTGTAGCATAATATAAAGTTTATAATTTAACTTTAAATAAGTGTAGGGTTTCAAAAGTAATCAAAAAGGTTGGTCTAGACTTTTGATTAAAATTAGAATATATATATTCAAGATATAAAGTAGTTCAAAGAATTTTATAAGATAGGCAAAAGTGTGAATAACACCCTATAGTTATTATTTAAAGGGAAATAATATTCTTCATCATCTGATATAGTTTTTTTTAAATATAGCAGTGTCACCTTGTAGAAAGTGCTACCAGATACCTACATCGTAAAAAAGATTCACTCAAACAAAAATATAATAAATAGTGATAATTGTTTGTCAATAAACAAATAAAACATCAAATCTTTTATTATGTCACCACATCTCATTACCGGTATACAGAGTGGGATTAGGATAGTTCAACATTGGTTATTCAGAAAATTGTATAATTCGTATCCCCTTTGTTTCATACATGAAACTATTCTCTATATAATTGATACAGAATAACATTTAATTCGAACTTTAGAAGGAAATATTAGGGTAATTCGAAGCCTATACATTGTTTATTGTTTTCAAGTTTCTACTAATTTCAAACCCAACTAAACAACGTTGGAACGCTGACAGATGGAGAGATTATTGGAGAAGTATGGAACAAAAATATCCAAGAATCCTCTGATGAAGAAGAAACCAAAGACATACAAGCAGAATAACCAATACCATCCGTTTCTAAGGCACTTACAACGATGAAAAGACTGAGAATATTCTTTAAATCACAACCAGACGTAAACGACCAAATTTTTAAAACAATTTGTGGACTTGATCTTATTAAACGTATCAAGCAAATCACAACAAACCAATATAACTATTTTTTTCAAACGTAATAGCAAAAATTAATTTAAGTGTGCAATTTTAATACGTTAATCGTAATTTTTTTTCCAAGTTTTTATATTGTGTGTTTAAATTTTTCTTGTTATTTCACGTATTTATAGATTGTGTATGTTTTTTTTATCATATTAATTATAAAATGTGTGTGTGTTTATATGGAGCATATTTTGAGATTATTGATTTATTGTGTACCAGCTGCTTAGATATTCATAACAATGGTTAGTTTAAATTTTGGATATCTTGAATTTTTTTTATATCCCGTGGACCTCGAATTAAATAAGTTCTACTATACATATATATAATTCTAAGTAGATTAATTGAATTTCTAATTTATATTCATACGATTTAAAAGTTACTTTGAGAGTTATAATTTTAAAAGTGACGCATGACGCGTCAACGGGCCAGTTATATAACTCTGTACGTGTTGCATACTGTTATAAATTTGGTAGAACACTACAAATGGAAATAAAAAGTGTGATGATATGCAGTTGTCACCTCCTTAGGAAGTCCACGACATCCGGTGGAAGTGGTCGTGGCTGCTGCAATAGAGTCATCAGGGGCAAGCAATCCTTCAGATTGATACAGGTCCCAGGTCTGCGTCTAGGGGAGGAACAAGACTCACCCTCTTCTGAAACAGACAAGACATACCCTCAGATTTAGGAAGGGGAGGGGGTGCAGATACGCTACTTCGAGACAAATCAAAACATTGTCACGTGATATGTCCTTTAATAATATGCCTTTAATAAAACTAGAATCTGCATTGTTAGGCATACGGACAAAATATAAGGCTCATAAAGTGATGTTTGCCGGTGATGGGGAAAGTCAGGCTTCAAATCCAGGATGGATGTATCGAGGGAAATTTTTTCTAAATTGTTTCCCATTCTTAAATGCTCGATACATAATGCAAACTTTCCTAGTTTCTTAGCAATTAGAAATAAAAATATCATTATGAGGTTTAAATATTTAAACATGGCTTTTGAATTTAATAGATAATTATCTAAATAACCTAATATAATCATTACAATTTTTATTTACTTTTGACAGACACAATTAATTCTTAACGTTTTAAAAGATGTACCTTAACTTGTCCAATTTCTCAATACACTTGCCTTATTTCACAGTGTCTGCCTTTATTTAATAGCATAGTTTAATACACATCCACTCAGATACTTTCTCTCTTATACTGCAAACATCTTAAAACTATTTTTGTTTGCTGAAAATAAGAGAAAGAAACTGCAAAAAGAAGTAAAACATTTCTATATGCTAATCCTGCCAGGTCTTGATCAAATCATAAAATACAAAACATGATTAATGTTACTGATATATGAAAATTGATTTTAACAAACTTATGCTAAATACGATTATTTCCAATCAAAGTATGAATGCACATGAGTCTAGCACAAGAGACAAAATAAGGTTTGTATTTTTCAACCACTGACATATTTGAATGTTTCTTTAAATGGGCATGCTTAGAAAAGTTTAACATTTGGAATTAAAATATTTATAAACTTGAAAACAAGCCTAAATTAATATTATTTAGGTATAAGTTGGATATAAGCTACTTCAACACTAGGAAATTATTCTCCCAGATCAATGAGCTTTATTTTGAAGATCACGAAGTTTTATTTAAAGACGTTGCAGACACGGAGTTTTTTTTTTTAGCATCGCGTCTCACTACCCATTCGAGTTATACGCTTATATACTTATCACGCTAGGAGGTAGTGACGAAGATGGTTAAATTTAGAGGAATTAGTGTACCTGCATTTGCATGGAGAAAGAGAGAGTGGGAAACCATTGAGGAAAAACCACCCTCATACACCTAACCGGGATCGAACAGTTATCTCTCCATCATCAACAGTCTAATCTATTACTAGAGTAGCACCTTAGACCATGCGGCCACGGAAGCGGGTGATACGGAATTTATTTAAACCATTGATGATATGTAATAATAAAGGTAAATAAGCATCCTACACAAATGAATATATTAGAGCTTAAACTAAAGAAAGATTATATTCATTCTGAAATGTAAACATGTTTTACATTTGAATAGTTAAAATTATGTTATAGCTACAATTAACTGCAACACCATGCACATACGAGGAACATAGTTTCAATGTAGTGACAATGTTAAGTAAAGGTACTTTTCAGAGTGAAGTAACAAGAGTTGTATCAATCTGAAGAGGTTCTCCAGTATTTTATTAATTATTTACACCCGCTTCGGTGGTTGCATGGTCTACTCCACTGGTTTTAAGCCCGAGAGGTCATTACATGTTTCGGGTGGAGGTCCCAATGCTTGCAGGGGTTTTAGCTTTATGTTTGGTTTTTAAAGTTATTATAATGATTATAGGAAGGTTCCAAATTCAAATACAATTGTAAGCGGTTGAAATGAAAAAAGAATTCAAGTTATTATTTACGTTCAATTTGGTTACTCAGCGCTGACAGTTGCTCGCTGACTTAATTTGCTGTAGCAGTCTCATGTGTAAGCGATTGGCACTGCTAGCATAGCTTCCAAAATACCCACTGAGTTTATTCATTCCCTTTTGAGATTCCTTAGTCAATTCATAAATTCACTATACAATAAAGGTATAATAATTAATAACAAATTCTGACCGGGGGTACTAGGGGAAACTTTTCCTAAATGGTTTTCCCCTTCTTTCTTCACGTAAATATAGGTACATTTCCTATAAAGTATACCTACCCCGAAGTGTAATTAAACAAGGAAGCCTCGTTGGTGTGTTAAGATTTAATGAAAATAATAGTTTAAAAACTAGGATGTGAACAGTTGTAGGCTATTAAGGGGTCACGTTGGTCTCTAAAGTCAAACATTGGAGTCAAACTCTTGCAAAAAGTTGGAAACCACTTGTACCTTACCAGTGCGTACGCCCTAAGATCCAAAGGAAATATAGACTACTGGCTAGTTAGATTACACAGTGTTTTACATTGAAATTGGATAGGAGGACAACCCTGTATACACATAATAAATCTTCTTCGTCAACACCAATGGGAATCGAACCAGGTTGTACCAAGGCCACAGATGAGGAAATAACCTTCTCTGTGACCAAGGTTTGTAGTTGAGCACACCGGTCACTTGGCCACGTGGTCATCTCCGGGGTGGTGCCAATCTCTACGTCATGTCCCACTTCATCAATGTTTTGCAAGGAGATGGTGACGCGGATCTGAAAGTATTGGGGTCACACCGAGCAAGCACCTCTACCAAAGGTCACCTTACGACTCAGCTCATTTTATTCTTCATCTAATCAATTCCATCATACTGGACAGTGGGAGCATGTAGTCAATTACATTAGTCTTGAACAGTCCTGTTTATCTGTGAGGAGAAGATTGGGGATTGAATATCGGCTAGGGGTCTAAAGTTTATTTTTTCCTAAATGGTTTCCCACTCTTCGAATGTGAATAAATTTCCTATAAATTATACCTCCTTTCTCCCTACCTCAATTGTGTAAATATTCGGACAACCCGAATGGGGAGTAAGTACAGATGTGAAATGGAAAACTTTCCTATGGAAAATGTTATTTAAAAAAAAAAAGCCAACTAATTTTAATTTAACTAATACAATCGAGATACCTCAAGTTTTAAAGTTTCTCCTCCAGTTTAATTTCAACTAAGGACGCCAATCCTCAGAAACATGATCAAAAGAGTTCCAATGAAGCTATAACAGTGATTTCAGTTCTATTCTCACACTCACGTGGCGACTACAGTGCTTGGTGGTTGAGTGTGTCACTAACAATATATTATTATTATTATTATTATTATTAATCCGATGATTTGAAAAATTGGCCGAAAGATCTTCTTCTCTAATTAACATTATTTGTTTGGATATAGTATGTGCAAACACATTTTGCACCCCCCTCCCCCTACACCCAATCTACCCCACTCGTACACCAACTCACTATTTTATGTATATATGTGTATTATACCCTATATTAGGCTCTTAGTGTCACTTCTCCCAACCCAGACCCTTCATCTACTTAAAAGGCCGCAAGCCACCACTGCGGAAAATTTTCCTTTAACAAATTTAACTAAATCTTTTCTTCTTTATGGGTAAGACAAGGAGAACTGACAAAACATAATAAGAAAAGAATCCACCCCCTACTAGCAAGGTTGGCTACGTTCCATTGAGCTCGACTGCAAAGCTCTGCTTTGATCTGAGAAGTCAAACAAATTAAGATTCTTATCCCGCCGAATGCACTGGAATGGGTCTCCCCACATCCTGGTTTCAAAGCGGTTTCCGATACTTTCTTTACAAGAATGCTGATGTTTTCTTTTTATTAAATTCACAGTATGCATTATTTGTTCTTAATTTGATACAACTTGCGATTAGCCAGGACTAGTAGTAAAGAGTGTAGCTATAAAAATGTATGTCGTTTATTTCAAATCAACACTAGAAGTATAGTTTGACATATTTCGCGACCGCTCTACATTATTCGCATTTAACCATACCAACACGGTAAGAACGAGTAAGGTAAGTTATAATATGGAGTTAATGTATCCACATTTAATCGAAAGTATAATGGAAAACCATTCAGGAAAAAACACCTTCCATAGACTCGACCGGTGTTTGAGCTCTGATCAACCCATCACCAGCAAAACAAACTTGGAGATCTTGATGTTTAACCCGTGTGCCTACTTATACAGGTTTATTTTGTGCATCACGTCTCATTCCCCGTTCGGGCTGTCCGCATATTTACACTAATGGGGTAGGGATGAGTAATGTTGATTTTAAAGGAAATGTACCAGTTTACGAGCTGCAGAGGTGCAAAGTATTTAGGAAAACACGCCTTCAATTCACCCGACTGATATTCGAACCCCGATCTCTTCATAATAAGCAGTCTAGTCTATTGTGAAAGTGACACCTTGGACCAGGTGACCACAGAAGTGGGTAATGAAACAAATGAGAGTTTTAGAGGAGCCTCCCGTTATGTTTTAAGGTTTAAAGGCCAATAAAAGGTGAAATTATTTCGTTTTCAATTACGTTTCACGCCAAAATATTGAATTTCTTATATCAAATTAAATGGCTAGAAGTACAGATTTTACAACCTTCACCAAACTTTTTTTTAAATAGGAGCTAGGACAACAGTATAACATTCAAAGATAGTTGGGGATGGTTTGGATTTGAAGCTTCAGAACTGCAATTACTATAAGAAACAAAGCAGTGTGAAGGTATTTTCCACCAAATAGGACTTGTCCATGTCAATATGATTGTACTTTTTTTTTCTATCACTGGAGCTACATGGGTATAGCTCTTTTGATAGTTCATCCCTTCATAAGATACACTTTAATGCACTCATCATTCAAACCAGGCCCTATTTATGACATTGTGTCGATTCACACATACAATATCGGCTACTTTACAATTACTTCTTATACCTTCCAGAAGGTTATTTTTCATAGGTATATATCAGTACATTTAGGTTACATTAATTAGATATGGATGAGGAAAGTAGCGTTTTAGACGAAGTGTACTTGCATTTTCTGAAGCGTGGGAAACTCCCTAGAAATAACTCTGGTCTTACCCACACAAGACGAGACTGATACCTCCATCCGCATTCCCCAAAGTTTTCGGATGCTCGGACTATACCTCTCATTGTTTACTTCACCTATCAGCCTTGTTGACTCTTAGACAATTAGAATGCTCATTATCCGCTTTATTTAACTGTCTACTCAACTTTTGTACTCTCCCAAAGCAAACAAGATTAGTTGGCTCCGTGACTGCATTCCTGTCTCTGATACTCGCAATATTCACTCACAGGTGACCCACGCTATAGAATCTCTAGCCCCGTAAGTATACACTGATTTTGGTTGGAAGAAAAATTTACAAAATTCAAATATATTTCTATGCAGCTCGAGTTAATAAAATTTTACTATAGTAAGTTGTGTTATTATTGATATTTATCAAAAGTGACAGCTGAAAATAACATGACAATGTATGAATATGTTATTATTATTATTAGCACCGCGTCTTACTACCCGTTCGGGTTATACGCACTTACGCTTATGTGTAATGGTAGGGTGATTGTGAGATAAAATGGAGGACCTACAGTTTAACGTGGAATCCTAACCACGGTGGAGGCCTGTCATTCCCCACATTCACAAGATGTCTTGTCAGAGGTGAAAGAAAGCTTTGGTAATCAGATAAATCTGTGCCGGGACCGAGGATTGAACCCCAGCCGCCCGCACAGAAGTCTGACACCTTACCCCTAGACCGCCAGGTCACCTAAGAATATGTTAAAATTGTTTTAGTAACTTTATTAAATAACAGATACTGTTCTTCCTACCAAAATCATACTAAACATTTTCAATCCCTACTAACTTCATTAGGACAAAAGGGAGAGGGCTATCCTATCCCATAGTGTTTCGAAGTGAATACCGGAGCAGATCATTTATGATTCAGCATGTCGCCTAAGGTTGACTAAAATCGCCGATATAATCATTATTGGCATTATTCACCCTTCGCGTCATGTTTTTACTTTCTCTCTATATTACAGGTAGAGAAAGTATGGTGATCGTCAAAATAATTGAACTCAAGATTTTGATGAATCTTCATGTTTCATGACTCCCTGAATCCGAAAAAGTGGTTTTTGAATTTCCGTCTGTCTGTCTGTACCTCCAACTAGAGCCTAAACTATTTTACCGATTGAGTTAAAACTTGATATCTAGGGTTCTCATAGGGTTGCCCCGAAGGGTTTTTGGAATTGGATATCTACCCCTAAAATTAAGGGTAGTTTACTGAAGGGCAATAAGAGAAAAAGTCGATTTTCTCAAAATCCGCTCTAACGATTTTGATTAAATCTCGTTTATAAACATTAATAAATATTCCAAACAAAATGGCTACTCTCAATATTTCGGCATAATGGCTTTAAGGGCTCTGGTCGGATGCGTAAATTAACATTTTATAATATCTCCGAAACTATTTGAGATAAGAAATTACTTAGTATTACAAATATGTATATATATATATATATTTATAATAAAAATATTTTATTCGAAACATATTTTTATAAAATCAATAACTTTCAATCTATACACCATTATATATATTTTTTTAACTTTTTGGACATTAAAGTTTAAGTATTGCGACCGTAAAAAAAATCTTACGTGAAATGTTGATGTATGTCGACGTCTCATGACCCCCCGAACCCTAAAAAATAGTCTTTGCAATGCCGTCGGTCTGTGTGTCTATTAAAACTTAAAATTAAGATTAGTTTTATAAGGGGCGAAAAGAGAAAAAATAGGTTTTCTAAAAATCTGCTCCAACGATTTTGATTAAAATTCGTATCTAGGCGTTGATTAAGATTATAAATAAACTTGCTATTTTCATTTTCCCATGAAAATGATTTTTAGGGTACTTTACAGAAGCGTTAATTTCCGTATCTCCACAACTATTTGAGATAATAAACAACTTATCATTGAACTTATCATTGGAAAAAAAAAAAAAAAATTGACATATATTTTTATAAAAGCAACAGTTTCTGAGATATTTGCAAATATATTAATACAATTTTGTGAGCTTTAGTTGTAAACATATACTACTTAAGTCTTAACGCAATAATTCTCCAATGCCATAGGGTAATTAAATATAAGTAAGTAACTAAAAAATGTATGTTATTTTTCCTTAAACCTCTTAAGAGAAATGTTTGTACAGCAATGATCTATCTACATTTTAGACTCAATGGTCAATATTTATATTTTTTATTGGTCAAAATGTATAAATGAATAATTAAATATCAATGCGATGACTTGAAGATGTGCAACACCTAATAAAATGTTAAAAAATTTGAACCGGAAATAGAAATTTTAATACGAAGTGTTGACCCTTGTGGACCCAATATTAATCTTTTTTATTGGTCCAAACATACAATTGAGGACATTAATTCTTTAAAATTAAAAATATAAGATTTAAAACAGAAATGTTGATGAATCTTGACGGCAATCTTGCATTCTTACATTATTCCGTTCAGAAATCTTACGAGTTTATAGAAAGAGAGAGAAAGTCTGCGCGGTGCGCGGTACCATTTATTTTCTTTACATAAAGTTGCCGAATGCATGTACAAACCTAATTAAGCCTCTTCATCCTGGTACAGTATATAGTACTACATAGTGTACATACACCAATATCCAATACTAGCAATTATAGCATACTACTAAATTATGTTTTTAAAATATTGTAACTAAAGGGTTATTTAAAAGCTTAATCCCTGGGGTTGTTGTGATGAGAGTAGGTGAGAAGAAATGCATCTGAATTATCTTGAATAAGGGATGATAACAGCCAAAGTGATAACTCTGTTCAAATTCTCCTAGTACATCCAGCTGATATATGAACCTTAACCTCCCCAGTCACCAGCAATAACTTTCATCATCTGACTCCTTAAATGATTGGACTCCGGTTGCGGTTAGTGTATTTTGTTAGAATGTATATACGGTGAGTGACATCTATCTAAGAATGTCCAATTGGTTAATATACAGTTTTACAGGAAGGACAAACGTTCCTGAAGGTTTCCTAAAAACAAAACAAATTAATTAAACATTCCGCGCGTTTATAGACGAGGTTATTCCCGACTGATGCTGTCATTATATATTATAGTCTTGATTACCACGGAGAAAGCCCCTTAGAGCAAGCGTTTGAAAAATAAATCTACAATATTCAACATTGACAAAAATATCTTTAACCGTATTTATCGGCTGTTAAAATTGACACCCCCAGTCAAAAGTAGGAGCGTCTAGTTTAATAGTTTAGCTTCACGTTTAGCACTAATGTAGCGATGCCAACACGAGAGAATAGGCCTACACTAATACCGACAGTTCTGAAATTGTAAAGTGACACAAGCAAAGCTGGAGTTGGGCCACTATTTATTTATACTTATTTGACAGTTAAAAGAGTTACTAGATCCAAGGTTTATGAGGGACCAAAGATGTTAAATACTTCTAACTTCACCAGTGACATAGGGATTTCGAGGTTCGTATACCTGCCAGATGCACCGAGTTTTTACATTATATATATATATATATATAAAGAATTCGTAAGCGCTGTTTACTAAGAATCGGCCCAGAGACTTCAACGGTAGGTTGATACACGACCCTCACACTTCCTTGACTAGAGCGTGTACTGATTTTACAATACGGTTTGACTTAGACCAATGTTATGTACAGAAAATTCCATAGGGTTTGTTACGGTCCTATGCTACACATCGGGAGTTAAAGAAATCAATAACAATTAAAAATGTGAAATGGCATAATCCTTTATAAAATATACCCACCACCCTAATAACACATACACGGGGAGGAAAATAGTAGTATAATTATCTCCAATACGCACAACATGAACAGGTATTAAAACGCGGTGCTGAACAAATAATTTATTTCGATATAGAATTGCAACACCAGCTTCATGAGTCATAATTATGGACATAGAGAGGTGGAGTTCAGGGGGTCAAGCCACCCCACCAGAAAAGTGTTGGATCCTCTACTGATGATTAATGGACCCCCCAAAGTGTTTATATGTGTGTGTGGGCCTGGGGGGTAAGGGGAGGGGGCATAAAAAGGAGGCGAAGAGGGCCGGGTCCATCATATACATAAAATACGTTCTTAGTGAAGAGTGTCATTAAGGGGAAACTAGCCCACACACACATATATATATATATATATATAAAGAGAGAGAGAGAGAACCTACTTGAATGCATTATATTCTTAAACAGCATTGAAAATATAAACATATTCTTAAAAAATATTTTGTTAATTCCTAATAATCAGTAATAAATTGACCTATGTTATAAAAGTATATTTTTAATTTTTTGTTTGCCACAAAAATACGCAAACCCTAAATTTTTGTGGTCACCAATAGCTGATCTGAAAAAAACAACTGTACTAGTTCTCCCTAACTCGGCCACAAAGAGGTTAATAAAGTGGTTAGATCCACAAAGATACCTTGAGGATGGAAAAAGGTCCTCCCCTTGACCACTGACCTACATAGACAGAGTTTAACTACTCTAACCCACGTGGCTACCCTAGGGATGGTTTGTTCCGAAACCCTTAACGTGGTTTCTTCACCTCTCTCCAGGAAAATATCTGCTTGGACTCAATTCTGATCTTGTTTCTGTAAGGTTAGATAGCCAGTGATGGCACTAGAGCGTGTACTCACGTGCGCGAATTGATGAGGACGTTAAACACAGCAGCACCGCGACCAGCGCCAGTGACGTCACACCCTTGTCCTTCATCGCCACATGCGGAACCGCACATGAATATCAACACTGTCTCAGAGTAAGAGTCTATCTCTCAACACTCGGCCACACACTGACCATACACATGAGTATGGGTGCTCTGCGCATGCTCCCAGTTGCGACTGCTCCTTCGAACTGATACAGTCTGCGCGAGCATTTAGAGGCTTTGGTAAGTCCGAGAGTATCCCCTGGCTTGAGCTTTCCTCTGTGCCGCCATGTTGGTTATATGATGTGAGCTGGTGGGCATGTAGGTTTCTCCCTAACCTGGGCTGTCCTCATGCTATGCTGTATATATTATATCATATATATAATATTTTATATTATATATATAATATATTATATTATTATATAATATATTATATACAACATAGCATAAGGACAGCCCAGGTTAGGGAGAAACTTACATACCCACCAGTTCACATCGTATAACCAACATGGCGGCACAGAGGAAAGCTCAAGCGAGGGGATACTCTCGATACGATTTTGGTAGGAAGAACAGTAGAAGTTAGTTACTAAAGTTACTAAAACAAGTTTAATATTTCCATACATCAAGTCATGTTATCTGCAGTTGTCCCTTTTGATAAATATAATCAATACTTATCAATTAAAACAAATAATATAGTAAAATGTTATCAATGTTGGCTGTAAAACAATATGTTTGAATTTTCTCTACTGTTCTTCCTACCAAAATCAGGGTATACTTACCAAAGCCTCTAAATGCTCGCGCAGACTGTATCAGTTCGAAGGAGCAGTCGCAACTGGGAGCATGCGCAAAAATTACACAAACACACACACATATATATGTATGTGTGTGTGTTTGTATAATGTCTCAGAGCATCTATGTGAGTGAGTTAACTGACATATTGGGAGTGTTTATGGGAAATGACAAATAAGAAAGTCATTTATCTATTGAATTGTTTACTGATCTACCTTATTTAATTAACCAGTACATACTTTAAGGATATTAATTAAAAGTATTTACTCCTCCCAATGGTCTATTTATGGATCCGACAAACGATGGGCGTGGAAAAAATATGAGACTATTAAGAACATTTCACGTTAAATAGTTTTATATTGAATGTACAAACATTTAGTGGAAAAGTAGAGTATAAAAACTGAGTGGTATTCATATTAACTTTATTATGTTCTGGAACACATGACCTTTCCCACACATAGATGAACCCACTGAGCTACGTTGTGTCTAAACAGACCTCCAAGATGGCCTCGGGATTGTACTCGTCTCTCCGAATCTCTCTATAAGCCTCGAGACCACAACTATCTCGCTTTTGGCCGCGGTGATACTCTGCGGTTTTCCTGTTGACGGGCTTCATAGCCCGGACATAGGTTGGAGCCGAAAGAGACTCAAAAGCAGTGTTGCCATATTTACGCTCCAGGGCCAGAACTGGCTATCAGCAACTTTCTCTATATCGGGTCAGAGGGGTGGGTAAGGGGAATAGTTCAATAACCAGCTATCAGTGACATATAAATATAAATAGAGTAAAGAAGGTGAATAATGGAAACACTGGCAATGACTTTATATATTAAAACTAGGATGATAAAGTTTGGTGGGTATGTGCTCATGACTCTGGAATATTAGGTAGAGGTTCTGCTATAAGTTTTTTCAATTTTGTTTTTCATTATCTTTGTAGTCAAATTGTGGTGCATTAAAAAAAGCATTATTTGTAATCATGTGCCCTTAGATTTGTTTGTGTTTGTAAAGCATAACATCAGTAGGAAAAAATATACAAAACTTGTATTTTGATCATTTTTACAATTTGAACAAGTAAATATTATGGGCATTGGCAGAATAATGTATTGGATCATTCAATTACTGGGCTCTTGTTGAATTTTTTAAACACAAATTTTGTGAATTCTAAGGTTTTATCAAACAATTTTTATGTGTTGTTTTTTTTGTGTGTGAAAATTGATCAACCTCTTAAACATTTAAGTTAATGTGAGGTGATAGCTTTCTGACAGTGAGTACAAAACAGGCGGGTCTTGGGGTGGAGAGAGTTGGAAGTAGATACATCTCTTCCCCTCTTTGTAAAGATGGTCTGTAAGTCCCTTAAAATTAATATTTCTTTGTACATTCTCTTTTTGTTTCTTATAAGAATGATTGAAGGTAGGAAGGTCACTTAACCCTCTTTTTTCTTCTTTTTTTTTGCTAAAATAAATAAAATATTTCTCCAGTACAAACAGAGAATTCAAATTTCTTCACATGGTGGTGACCTCGGAATTATCTGTCAAGGGTGTCCTGGAATTTAATTACAGCTATTTGTTTTCATCATAAAGTATTTCATCTTATACCGCTATGCTCATGGTGGATATTCAGGAACTGTTGATATCACCATGTGAAGAAAATTAAACTATGTTTGCATTAGAGCAATATTTTATTTATTTTAGCCAAAAGGTTTTGTCATAAAAGCCGCAAAAACACTTACCTTTTCTCGGGCCCCCTTCCATCACACCTTAAAGAACCACTTAGAAAGGATGACAGTACTTTTCTATTAAAACTAAATTATTATTTTATAGTCATAATAAAATATGCATATTAGCTACTACGTGGGAGGGGGTAGTGGGTGAAATAGTTGACCGGATTCAACCAACAATAATCCTGGCTACAAGACTCTGTGAGGACACCTTAATGCACATCTAATGTGGTAGCCCACTTATGGACGTATACAACTCTATAGACGTCAAGTATGTGGGATCCATTCTTAAGTTCCTTGGCAGCATGAAGCAGGTGATACTTCCGAGAGGCTCCATGCTGGACCAGAGTACTCCCTCGGGCAACCGCAAGACGTAGTTATGTGGCAAGGAAGTGAATGTGACGAATAGGTTGACCCTCGCCAAGGATTCGCCCACACATGACCTCTTGCCTTGACCTAGAGGCAGCACCTCACCCTTCCCGACGGTGATGCTAGGGACGAAGATATTTTCTGGTTGGGAGATGCCCAGGTCTCCCCAGTAACTCCGGTCCATGTGGAGGTCAAACAGGTTGATTATTATACGAGTGCCTTGAGAACAAATGAATAGTTATTTTAAATGGTTCTGGATGCATTTGTATGCTCTAACACCTATAGTCAACTGACCAGCCACTTAAAGTATATAACAATATAAAAAGAATGAGGAGGTTATACTTGACTGAAATGTTTCAACAATCACCTGGAAATGGGGGTGGAGGGTTGGGTGTAAAACCACAATACTATCTGCTATACTCAAGTTTCACACGTTCAAACTAGATACATGCGTGCTGACCACTCGCTTATCTCTCTACCTGCTGTTATATGAAACCACTTTCTCGAAGTCTTTATATAAAACTACCTGACATTTGAAGTCATTTTTAATTTGTTGAATTAACTTTAAATTATTGAGTGAGTTTAATAGTAAGAAATTGATCTACCAGTCTTTGACTAGAGTATGCAAGACTCCTTTAATTCATTTCCAAGACAATTTCTTTCACCATTTGTATTTCATATAATAGTGAGTTTACAACTCCAAGGCTAGACCTTATGCCTCCCATCCATCCAGAGAGGTGGGTGCACTCAACTTTTCAGCTGGTTAATATCGCCCGCCTGCACCATCCCCATATACTAGGGAAATTTCTGAAAGTGCAGTTAGTTTCCTGTTGTTTTACACTGATATTTGATGTCTTGTCATATATTCTTTGAAAAAACAGCCTTTCTTTTTACAGAATCTAAAGTACACTCCTGTTTGTTTAGTCATTGGCTTGTCATTGGATTAAAATTGCATTAAGAATTAACGCTTTAAACATAAAATAAACTTATTTGAGAAAACATAATATTATTACATGTGTTTAATAGTTGATTCCTCATTTATGAGTTTGTAAAAAAAAAAAATCGACTCTCACTTATGAGTTTATAAAAACATTTCTAATCTACTAAGATACATAGAAACTTAGTAACACGACTAATTAGTAACAGTGTAACTAATCAACCGTATTTAACTTTTAAACAGTGGTTTATGAATTGCATTCATAGAATAAGCACATTTATTTATAGGACTAGACAGACCAGGTCAGAGATGGGAAAACCACAGCCCGCGGGCAAAATACTGTGATCTGTGTGATCAATCCAGCCAGCTGGATAAATAATTTAAATTTGTTCCATCGTGTTCCGTTGTAGAATCTCATTCACAGTTTCACTCATCTCAAAAACCATCATATAACTCTTCTGAACGAACTTAAAAACATGTTAAGCCACTCAGGTATTTAGTTGTTTTTTGCATTCTCAATGTATTTAAGCATATTCGTGTAAAGTTATTATGTGTGGTCATGATCTTTTTAAATGTATATTGACCCACTATTTTTTTTTTTCATTTGACTCGTTTATAAGTAAGTTTGCACATACCTGGAATATGTGTACTGTGATTTTATATGACTCAAAAGATTTGTATTTTATAAAAAGAATGACAATACCACAGTGATAGAATATCCATTGAAATGTGTTAAAAATAAAGAAATAAATAGATGGTACGGAACTCCGCACGAGCTTTCTCGCTCTATTGTTTGAAAATTGAGATATTTACTCAAAACTCACAATATATGTGAAATGAAATAGTATACACTAGCAAACCCAAGCATAAATTTCACTTTACTTATGTAAAACTTTTTTTTAGTCCCTGTTTTAAATTTTATAATTTTGTTTTTAGAGAATTAATGTCCTCATTTGTATGTTTGGACCGATACAAAAGATCAATGTTGGGTCCACAAGGGTCAACACTTCGTATTAAAATTTCAACTTTTTGTTAAAATTTTAGACATTTTATTAGGAGTTGCAAATATTCATGCCATCAGATTGCTATTAAAATCGTCATTTATAAATTTTGACCAATAAAAAATGTAAATATTGACTATTGAGTTGAAAATGGAGATATATCATTGTTGTACAACCATTTATCCTAAGGGATTTAAGGAAAAACAACATAAACTATTTGAGAAACTTACTTATATTTAATTACTCTATGGTGTTGGAGATTATTGCGTTAAAACCTAAAGTAGTATCTCTTTACAAATAAAGCTCACAAGATGGTATTAATATATTTGCCAATATCTCAGAAACTGTTGGATTTATAAAAATATATTTCATATAAAAGTTTTTTATTTTTAATAGTACTACAATTTTGCAATTATAAGTTATTTAGTATCTCAAATAGTTGTGGAGATACGGAAGTTTCTACTTTTGTAAAGTACCCTAAAATTAATTTTTATGGTAAAATTAAAATATCCAGTTTGTTTATAATGTTAATAAACACCTAATTACAAATTTTAATAAAAATCATTTGAGCATATTTTGAGAAAATCAAATTTTCTCTTTTAGCCAAATCGACTTTTTCTCTTTTCCCCCTTCAGTAAACTACCCTTAATTTTAACGTTAAATATACAATTCCAAAAATCCATCAGGGCAATCCTATGAAAACCCTAAATACCAAGTTTTAGCCTGATTGGTAAAACAGTATAGGCTCTAGTTGGAGGTACAGAAAGATGGAAAGTCAAAAACCACTCTTTTGGATTTGGGGGGTTAAGATTCATCAAAATCTTGAGTTAGATTCTTTTGACGATCACAATATTTCCTTACCTGTAAGATAGTGAGAAAGTAAAAACTGAAAACAAATACATCTCCATTATTTGTATTATATGTATATAATACAAACTACATATATATATAGTATATATATATATATAAAACAAACTATATATATATATATATAGTATAGTATAGTATATATATATATATATATAATACGAACTATATATGTGTATATATATAGTATAAGATGCCTATACTTTTATTAGCTCCACTCCTTACTACCCGTTCGGGCTATACACTTATGTGTCAGGGATTAGAAAGGTTTAATTTAGAGGAAATGTACCCGAATGTTTGTGACTGGAGAGTGGAAAACCATTAAGCAAAAGTCACCCTTTGTACATCCAACCAGGGTCGAGCCCCATTATCTCCCATTTTCGGCAGTATAGTCTATAAACTGTATTTTATACCCAATGAGTCATTGAATGTAATATATTCTAACTGAATAAAAGTTCAGATGATAAATGGTTAGTTGTTATTTGTTGAGCACAGTTGATTGGAATAACTGGGCCTGTCGTTGAAAGAAAACAACTTCTCTCAACCAACGACAGCGTCGATCTCGTCCTGTATTTTGATCTGAATCCTGGGGCTCAGCATCATATTCAGAATGCCATAGGCCAGGGCCAGGAATGATATCACCACACAAGTGAAGAACGGGCTCGCCCGAATTGCGTCAATTCTCTTATCTCGGACCCGAATTGCGTCAATTTTCTTATCTCGGACCCGAATTGCGCCAAGAGCTTAAAAGT
>CABEEJ010001777.1:96173-130242 GCA_901482245.1 Timema douglasi | reverse complement strand
CCCCCCCCCTTTCCTCCCGCCGCGAGTTTCCACCGGCACTGATTATATACACGATTAAAAGCTTCTTGATGTAAAGAAACAAAGAACATTGATACAGTAGGGTTCATTATTCAAACTGCTATGGTTTTTTTATATGTATAATCAATGCATTTGAATAAGAATCCAAAGAAGGAAAATCAATATAATTGAAAAAAAATATTCTTAAATAAAAAAAATATCCAATGAGTCCACCCACACATATATTATTTATGTTGTCAACATCCCGTTTTCTCAACTAATACAAAGCCTACAGCGATGAACAAGGTATCAGTGGATAGGATTTTTTACCGATTTCTGACATAGCATACTCAGTTTACATTAAAACACATTTAAAAAAAAAAGTAAGTTAAAGCCAAAATCTAGCAATATTTTTGTATCAATTACCGAAAATAAACTCTCTTTGCTATTTTGTGTATACTTCGCTGAGTATTAAATTTCAACAACCCAAAAAAAGACTAAACTTTTTTTTAGGGGGAGGGGAAGGTTGAATGTGTGAAAGTTTTGTAAGGGTTTACTGATAATAATTATAAATGATCGAGACCAAGGTGACCAAATAATAAACATGTAATCAATAAATTTGTTCATTTGAAAATAAATGGTATTTTTCACTTTAAATGTCTTGTCATTAAATAATTAAAAGGTATATCAGCATAATGTTTTCAAGTTTTGTCGAGACATTCTAGGGTATTTTTATTTTATTTTAACAAGGGTGCTCCAAGATTTATATAGATAAAGGGTCTCTCCAAGTCTAAATCTGGCGCTGTACACGCCCATCGCAGACTTGGAACTATGAGTAAAGAATGACTCTGAGCACAGGACAAATTCTCGATGACTCGATGATAGAACATTGATGTGCTAAGACAAAAGCCCCAGGTTAATTTTCCTGTGTTCAGGTGACAATTTTAATATAATTTAAAAACGGTGACCTGGCGGCCGGGGTTCAATCCTCGGTCCCGGCAAGATTTATCTGATTACCAAACTCCTTCCTTCACCTCTGACAAGACATCTTGAGAATGTGGGGAATGCCAGGCCTCCACCGTGGTTCGGATCCCACGTTAAACTGTAGGCCCTTCATTTAATCTCACAATCACCCGACCATTACACATTAACGTAAGTGTGTATAACCCGAACGGGTAGTAAGACGCGGTGCTAATAATAATAATAATATAATTTAACATAATACACTAATTCATAAAAAAAAACTTGTATCATTTTTTGTTAACTTTTACAAGCATCAAAGGCAATTTTTTAATGTTTTTCAGAGCTGTGCTATTTCCCCAGCAAGTGGGAAGGTACATGGTTCCAGTCTGGAGTGAGATGGCCGATCACCATCGATCAAAATCGATTGAGCACCAAAGGTCGTTGCCTTGAATCTGAGGGGGACAAATTTGTAGTTGTGGATGAGTAAGTAGTGTTATGAATTGATGTTTTTTAAAGGAAAAAACCCCTGATATTTGCTGTTAGTATATAGCTGATAAGAATGTTAATCGGACCTTGGGTGATTCAATCAATTTTAGCTGAATGTCATAGCCAAACAAATATACAGTAGTCCCGTGGCTTCTTTGATGCTGACTGACAGCTAACAGCTGACTTCTGATAGTCAACACTTCGGTATATACCTAAATGTTGACTGTCAGAAGTCAGCTGTGAGCGGTCAGTCAGCACCAAAGAAGCCATAGAGCTTCTGTACAATATTTAACATATGATATTGAAAATATGAATGTTTGATCTGTGTTTCAGTAAAGGGACTTGTTATCGGTGTGTTGTTATTCATGAGAAACACGCTAACGTTCTACAATATAAAGAATGTGAGTTATCAGTTGGAATGTATGAAGTTTATTAATGTCAAAGTCAAAGTCAAAACCCAGATCCTTTTTGTTTAGACACACACACTAGCCCTCCATCTTCAAAACATTTCAAAGGCAGAAGAATTTTTTTTTATAGATTATGAAACAATCTGAAATATCTGAATAAATATTCAATATTTAAACATATAATCACTTTTAGAATAACCTTAAAAGTATCTTAACACAAGCTGGTGATTAACGTTTTAATGATTTTCATTATCAAACTCTCATTTCACGATTTTCTATGACTGGTAAACATTAAAGGTTTTCGAAGCTACGAAACTTCAACTTGGTTTCGTAATAAATATCAAACCCGCCTCGGTGGCGTAGTTGGCTAACGCGCGAGTCGTGTTGAGCTGCTCGACTGCTGAGGACAGGGAGATCGAGGTTCGAATCTCGGTCGGGTGAACTGGGGGTGGTTTTTCCTAAATGGTTTTCCACTCTCCCTTCACGCAAATGCGGATTCACTTCCTCTAATTCAACCTTCCCAATTCCTAAACCATTAGAGTAATTAGTACTTAAAGCATATAATCCGAACGGGTAGTAAGACACGGTGCTAAATATTATTATTATTATTATTATTATTAATAATAAATATCAACTTTGATCTCGCTTTGAAAAAATTTTGGCTTCAACATATCGCCATTCTAAACTGTTATGTACATACAAAACAATATCCATATGGAAAAAATCTTAAATAAATGAATTGCATGTTGAGATAATAGCTTGATTTATCAGATTGAAACAAAGTATTACAAACAATTGTGCAATAAAACATTTTATAAATAATTTTAGCGTGTAAAGTTATATAAATAACCAAAATATAATATTTTTCAAGCTTAAAAAACCAACAAAAAATATTCAAACTTTGATTCGGCTTTGGGAATATTTCATAATCATATTCGATTCGAGTTCACTTTGAATTGAGAAAGTGGACTTTACACACCCCCTAGTAAACATCAAGGGTGTAGAAAGGGAAGGGTCAGAGGATCCGGCTCCACCCTCCCCTGAGGATTCGCCGGACCTGGACATCCTAGAGGTTAACAACCTTACTCTAAATTCTACCTTCCTCGTCCTTTAGTGAAGTTAAAACACGTATTTCTCTGACACAACACACATAAAGAAAGCTTTCAAATTAAAATGTTTACAGCGTATTGCCGACCTCGGGAGAGCCTATCCAATCTTTGCACCCTAATCACCGGGGATGCTCTACTCTACTCCATGTTTCGTATCGACGCAACACCGGTGGCGTGCCCTTTCAAGGGTCCTTTCACCTTCACTTACAATCGTGGTCACGGTGACTGCGAGTCTCCGGTTTCTAGTATAGATTCATGCACAGAAGATTCTCGGCTGCTTCTGATGTATCAGGCATGCCCTGACGTTCATGGTACCGAGAGTACTGGTGAGTATTTACTCTAAAGACAAATTAGCGAAGATTAAAATCATTTGTTTAGAATAATGAGAAGTGGCCGGGTCATTTTAAGTAAAATATCTCCTTCGTCCTCTGTCCTATAACTCTTCTTCTCCTTTCACTCTCACATTTGCTGTTATCTGCTCCTTCCCTCTTATCTCTTTGTGGGCCTCCCTTGCGGTCTTTTTCCTACATATTTCATTTCCAACATTTTCTTTGGCATCCTATCTTTTTCCATCCTCATTACATGCCCATACCATCTCAGTCTTACTTCCTCTACTATTTCATGTACTCCCTGTACACCCGCTCTTTCTTAGATAACTTTATTCCTAATATTGTTTCTCCTTGTGACAGCTAACATGCTCTTTACAAACTTCATTCCCATGGCCTCCCCTTTCCTAGTCTCTCTTACATTCACTGTCCATGTTCCTGCCGTGTATTTGACAACGGGTACAAAGTATGCCCTGTACAACACTTTCTTACACTTCTTTTCTCCATAACAAATCTCTTACACACCTATAGAACAACTACACCTTACTGTACTAATATACCTATTTCTATGAGGGAAATCTCTTGACGCTTTTTGAGGTATACTTTGTTATAAATGGAAGTAAGTACAGGAAAGAGGAACACCACTAACACTTGACATTGCTGTCACTGGACATAGAGGTAATGGCTACCTCCTGAAGGAAATTAATAGTTCCCGCTCAATCTATCAACCTGAGTTCTGATAGAACGAAACTTAGGTCAAGAGATTGAGCAACAATGATCAATTTTAATCAACGTGTTCCTCTCTTCATTGTAAAAAGCCATATTTTGTTTGTTCCTTTTATTTTCGCCTACGCCTCTTCTTCGTATCTTCCTCCATATATAACAGAATGTGTTAAAGATCATGCTCGATGGTTAGATTTAGAAATTGTTTGTTCAAAACTGATTTAAAGAATGTCTCTTGTTCACGATATTGATTTTGGTACACTGCTGAAAGATACATTTCCCGAAAACAAAGAAATACTCCCTATAAGATAGCGATGATATTGTTTATGTCACAGTGGAAGAACTGCAGTGCTTGGCGACGTGGAAGGAAGGGTCTTCGCGATACCTGGTGGGGAAAGTGCACCATAATCACGCCACGTCTAACGAAGATCGGTATCGCTGCTTTGTGTATGAAAAGTCGGCCCTCCCTGTCGGGTACGCCGCCAGTGAACACGTGAGCAACGGTGAAGGAGTCGACTACCAAGTAGCCCAGAGTGGGGACGCTACCTGTAATGGTCTGTCTAGCGCCATGGAGGGTTCTAGGACTATGACACTTAAAAAGGGTAGGAATATTGTGTTTAACTTTTCAAGTGTGACCATAATCAGTTACTTAAACCTTTTATAAGAGTGACTAAGATTTTGCAGTGAAATAGTTCAAGTGTAGTGTTATACAAAATATTTTAAAAATCGGAAACTAGTTATAGTAAAAATCTGAAAATAATAGCCTACTACAAGATAAATAAACCAACCATTCTCGTTGACTTTGTGATACATTTGGGCCTAACTTCCTTAAAACTCCACATTAAACTCTTCACCACTATTATTCATTTCCACAAGTAATGTCACTGTCATCCCAAAACACCTTGAACTTCGTCCACCATTACAAAACAGCTGATACAAGAACACTAGGAAAAACTACATTTCAAACATATTATATAAATTGAAAAATAACGCCTAAATATGAGAATCAAAGGCAGGACCTTTGGAGGCAATATACACACATTTGCAATGAAGGAGAGTGGGGAATGATTTAGTAAAAACCACCCTTAGTAGACCCAAGCGGGATTCGAACCCCAATTTAACAGTTGTCAGCAGGCGGGTCTAACACGAGAGTGACACCTTATACCCTTTAACCGTTAAAGCAAATTTATTGTGCTATTAAAAGTAATAATTGCACTGATGGTTGATTTATTATCTCTAAACATGCTGATGTGTTGCAGCATCATCACCGAGCAAGTGTCGCTTCCCTTCTTGGCTCACGTCTTCCCTTCACTGGCACACACTCGACTACACAAGGTCTTACACCTTTCATCATCGCAATACCACGCTGCGTATCAGCAACTCTACCTCCAACTCTGCCATGGGGTGAGTACAGAGCTTCGTTGAAGCTTTTCCTTGTGTTTCACAAAATGTTATGTTTTTTCCCACACCATCATCATAATCATCTCATCTCCATCAATTGTTTCCAGCCTGTGGCTGGGCCAGTTTAGTGAAATGCCTTCATCTGTATCTATCCATCCACTATTCTTCCACTATCATCATCATCATCAGTCCGTTCGTTACAATGCCTCCATCTCCATCTCTCCTTCCACCATTCTTTCCCTCTTATTTTCTTCCACTCCCACCTCTAATTCGCACACTTGGTGCTATCTGTTCCTTCCATCTTTACCTCAGTCTTCCTTGTGCTCTCTTCCACCAGCTGGGAGTAAACCATACTAAAATGTTGATAGGAGCGTTTGCATACTAAAATATAGGAGTCAAGGGCCAAGCCCCAAGTTATCATTCTCCTGGAACTCATCAGGAGGGAGAGTAAAACATGCAAACATACCTTTAAAAGTGTTTTTTTAAATATGTATGTTATAGTCCAAACTAGATCAAACTAGGCCGAATACTTACATCTTGCCGCTTGTAGGATAAACCGATATAGCCTTATGTTTTTAGGCCTGCTAGTTTTCATTCTTATTAATCCATACGATGAGTTGACCTTGGACATGTTTCATCATGCACAGATTGCGGGGCAAATGTTGTTAGATAACCTAATCTAACCAAACTTAAACCTGGTATAGATTCGTTAATTCTGAAATTTTGACTTAGCTCATAGACTAAATTAGTAAGCCTACAATTTTATTGGGCCAAACCAGGGTTAGGTTAGGTTAGATTAGATGACAACAATTGCGCGCTAACTGTGAATGATTAAACCAGTCTAAGGTCAATTTATTTTATAGGTTAAGAAGAATGAAAACTTAGTAGGCCTAATGCCTAAAAGCATCAGGCTATATCAGTTTATCCTACACCCAGTGTCCAAGCCTGTTTTTTGTGATTTTTGTTATTTGTTCATTTTACTTGTTCCTATCATTCTTTATCCATTTCCTTTTCCTACCTTCATGTATTTTTTTTATATCCTCTTTTAGGAAGTTGCGTTACACATTTCATACTCCCTCTTGATGCGTTCCAATAGAATGGAACCTAGGTCCGGAGATTTGGCAATAATGGTCGATTTTCTTCTCCATTACCTCTTTTGCTGAGTGGTTACATTGTAAAGTGTGAACTTTTTTTTTTCACCGTAAAAAGCTATATTTTTGTTTGTTTCCTTTTATTCGTTCGTATCCACCTTTCCTGTACCACGACAAAATTTATTTGGTGTAATAGTGTGTTGAAACTTTTTCGCCCAAGGTACTCTCCCACACTGCGCAATGGAAATGAAAATGGCATCGCTGTATCCATGGGTCTGACCAGCGAACTAAATAACCAGGAGATGCGTGTGGTGTGTACAGAAGTGAAACAACAGACAGTAGAAAAAGCACTCATTGTGGCTCATTTTACAATGGGATGGTAAGAAATTACTTATTTATAGATATTGACACAATTATTTTTCCTACCACCGCGTCTTATGACTTGTTTGAGTTGTACGCTTGTGTACTATACACTAATGGTATTAGGAAGGTTATACATAGAGGAAGGGGATCAGCATTTTTGCGTGTAGGGAGAGTGGAAAACTATTTTGGAAAAACCATCCTCAATACACCCGACCAAGATCCTAAACTTTATCTTGTCACCCGCCTCGGTGGTGTAGTTGGCTAATGCGCTAGACTGTTGATCTCGACTGCTTAGGACGGGGAGATCGAGATTCGAATCTTGGTCGGGTGAACTGTGTGTGTGTGTGTTCCTAAATGGTTTTCCACTATCCCTCCACGCAAATGTGGGTTCACTTCCTCTAATTCAACCTTCCCAATTCCTAATCCATTAGCGTAATTAGTACTTAAAGTGTATAACCCAAACGGGTAGTAAGACCCCGCATAGTAATAATAATAATAATAATAATAATAAATCTTATCATCGGCAGTCTAGTATACTGCGAGAGTAACGCGGCCACCAAAGTGGGTGACAATAATGTTAATTTAGGGCTGGAGGAGAAGTAAAATGGCTGACTGGTGCGAAAGGCAACAATTTAATTCACAACAGCTTGTGAAAGTTTTTTCTTTGTTTACACCTTGTAGTTTTACATGGGTACCAAATGTAGTTTTAGTACATGACAATCAATTTCTTATCTTAAAATGGTTGTTAAAAATTAAGGGTGTACAAAGCCAAATAGAATATTATGAAATGTTCCTGAAACCGAATTGAATTTAAAAAATGTGTTTAAATGTAGGCTTGTGGAGAAAAAAAATATTATGTGTTGCATAACTATATAATTACAGGTATTAAATATAACATAGAAAATATTTTATTTCAAATACAATTATCATATTTTGTCATAAAATGATAAATTAAGTTACTATCTCAAAATCTTATTTGATTATTAAAAATTGTTGTCATGTGAAAATTAATTTATGATAATGAAAACCCATCTTGAAAAATTTTAACATAAATATGTACTTAAACTTCATATATTTTTATTGATGAAGTTTTGTAATTGTCGAATCCAGAATTTTACTTTTCAAATCCAAGTCATCGAAGCTTATGGATATTCAAAGTGAAGTTGAAGTTTACCAAGATTTGTACATCACCGAATAAAATATTTTAAAATCAAATAAACACATAAAAAAAATTGACGCTAACACTTCCTACTTAAATTAACCTAAAATCCATTTATTTTTATTTGGTTTCATTTTCTATCTTTCATGTGTACTTAAAATGTGTTTTAATTACTATATAGATATAAACAAAATGTTGATTAGCAAATAAAGTTTTTTCCTGGATAAAATACATAGTAAAAAAGTCTATTTGTTTCTCAAGTTGATTATACCTTGTTTCAGCCAAAGTGGTTTCCTCTGTTTGGCTTTCTACCGTCGAGATGGGCATGTCATTGAAGTACAAACTGGTAAGTACTTTATAAAATTCTTGAAACAAATGGGCATTTCACTAAACCACATGCCCCTTAATAATCATAAAAAAATTCTAGCAAATAAAAGTTAAATTTCAAAAACACTTAGAGATTCGAGGAAATCTCATCATAATCGTCTACTCTTTCCAGCATGTGACTGGTTCATTTAAGTAAAATGCCTCCATTCCCCTATGTCTTTCCACAATTCTTTCTCCCTTACTTTCATTCATTCATTCATTCATCTCATCACATTTGCACATATGCTGTTACCTGCTCTTCCCCATCTCTTTCTTGGTCTTTCCCCTCCACGATTTTCCTCTTATCATTTCCCATGTAATTATTTCTTTTCCCATCTTCATTACATGACCATACCACCTCAGCCTTGCTCCCTTTAGTATTTTATGTTCCCCTTACAACCCAATTCTTGCCAAACTCCCGTCAAATCTTTACGCTTTGATTTGTCCCTCTCGCTTTTTAATGTTTTCTAAAATGTGTTATCTTAAACATGAGTAGCACTCACCCACGTATGTCATACTTGTTCTTTTTTTTTCTTTAAATTATGTAAACTTTAAATTTATTAGACTTAAAATAAATATTGAGGAGCAGGATGGAAGCAGAGTTAAAAGCCTGTGAAATGAATTTCTAAGTACTACCGGAGTGGCAAGAATGGATAGGATGATAATTAAAAGGGTGAAAGGAATAGTTAAGGAGGAGCAAGGGCAGGACAGGATGGAGATGTCATGTGAAGAGACGATACAAAGATGGTGCTGGATATTGAAAGGAGGGGCAGGAAGCCAAGAGGAAGGTCAAGGGACAGGTGGCTGAAGGGAGTGTGAATAAGTTTGGAGGAGAAAGGAGAGGCTAATGCTCTAGACAGACCCGGCCAGTAGCTGAAAACTGTCCATGATGATGACAAAATAAACTGACAGAAGAGACGTATTTTGGACATTTAAAATCAGGCTTGTGAAGTTAAAAAGTTAGTGTAGAGTAAAATCACATCTCAATAAATTAGTGTTGCTAGGCATATGAACATTTATTTTAAGCTCTCCTTCCCCCCCATCGTTTGTTTTAGGTACTTACACTCGTAGACCGGAAGATGCTTGCCAGGCAATCCATTTCAACAAGAGTTCTTTACCATTCGTGACACTTGTCAGTGAGTAGATGAAACCAAATCATTTTCTAAGATTATCTATCATTCCTCTTGGAACGATTGATTTTTAATAACAGTGATGTTTTTGGAAAAATAAAATAAAAATAAGCATTAGAATGGACTGTAAACCTCAGATCACTTAGCGAAGTCGCCTACTTAGCGCTTTCTGAGCTTTGTTATACTTAGACAGGTAATGTACGTATACAGGGTGTCCAGCAACCTGGAAAACAGGGAATTGTCAGGGAATTTGCTTGGTCAGGGAAAAGTCATGGAAAAGTCAGGGATTTTTATTAAATTTCTGGAATTTTTACATTTGTCTATAAAAAGCCTCATAATTTGATTCAAAATAGTCAAAATAATACTTTTTTTTTCCAGTTAATACCCACCTAGAATCACTTTCACACCATTGTCCCTGTTGATCAGACTAATATTACTTCTCAAGGTCAACAATTGAGTTTTGTGTCTTTAGCCAAAGTAGAGTCATGTGCAAAAGTTGATTAGGTCTACATTTTACGTAGAAGGAACTAAGAATGACTGTCCTGCAACTATTTTAAATCTATTTTTAACTTAAAATAGTCCATTTACCCGGAGGCAGAAATCGTTTAATCCCTTTATTGAGTGACACAATTTCAGAATGTGTGTGTATCTAGAAAAAAACTACTCAATTAATCTATAATCTTAAAAAATGATTTTCATAATATTCTTAATATCGATGTATAGTGAGTGGTCTGGAAAAAAGTAAATTGGGTCTGGAAAACCTGGAAAAGTCAGGGAATTTACATTTATAGTTTGGCTGGACACCCTGGTATAATATTATTTTTATTATTATTAGCACCGCGTCTTACTACCCGTTCGTGTTATACGCACTTACGCTAATGTGTAATGGTAGGGTGATTGTGAGATGAAATGAAGGACCTACAGTTTAACGTGGGATCCGAACCACGGTGGAGGCCTGGCATTCCTCACATTCACAAGATGTCTTGTCAGAGGTGAAGGAAGGGTTTAGTAATCAGATAAATCTTTGCCGGGACCGAGGATTGAACCCCGGCCGCCAGCACAGAAGTCTGACACCTTACCCCTAGACTGCCAGGTCACCCTGGTATAATAGAAAGAGTGGGAAGGAAACAAACAGGTCACCGTCACCGTGTGAGTTTGCTTCATCTTGGTATAGCGGTCAGCAGTCCAAGCTACTAATCTTAAGGTCCTAGGTTCTATTCCTGGTGATGCCTTAAGTATTTTTCCTCAAGAGGAATTGTTCTTATGTTTGCCATGTTCAGATTAATTAACCTTAAGTTAGGTTTAAGATTTATATTGGCACCACATAATCATCATCATCATCATCAGTCCGACACTTGATTTCAGTCGGTAGCGTGTCTGTCTACTGAGCTAAAGGTCCCGGGTTCGATTCTCGGCATGGCCGAAAAATTTATCATCGGACAAAATGTGAGTTCATCCTTTCACACGGATGAATTGACGGCTGGAGACTGGATGTTGTGTCTGTTATAGGTATAAGTTAATTTATAAGTTGTGTTCTGATATAATCAGGTTGTTCAGAAAGTGAATGTTAAATACCTCAAATAAATGAAAAAATTATCATAATCATCATCATTATCATCATCACTTATCCACCACTGTCAGTAGAAGATCAGAAATGTCTAGTCGACAAACCGTTGTGGTATGTTTTAAAAAACTTAACCTCTTCCACTGATGAATATTCAAACTATCTCTACTATTTGTGCCCGGGCAGCATTGACCTGCATCTCATTATTATTACCCTTTTCTTGTTTCCTGTTCTGGATAAAAAATATGTTTCCACGGAAGTTTTATAATCTACATCCTGGTGCATTGAATATCATCATTGAGGTATTGCGAAAAAGTGTTATCATTTTATTGTTTATGTTTGGTCAATCTTCCCTTAAATATAAGACATTTTGCAACGCTCAAAACCGCAGATTTTTTTTTATAAATACTCATATGAGAATGTAACCTTTTATACCTAACATGTTTGCTAAGATTAAAATTCAAGTTACAGAGTTAAAATGAAGATTCATATATTAAAAAAAAAATTGAATTCGACTCATCTCTAATAAATGATGTTTAATACTTTGTGTGATTCTAGCGTCGAGCCCCGAACCTCGTCAGTGCCCATACCTTGGGAAATTTAGCGTCACTGGTCTTAGTCGAGGTGAGAGGCTGGCTCGATCTTTGCGGGTGGCTCTTCATGAGGCTAGACACCGTGCGCCCCGAGATATGACCAGCCTTCCTGCTGACCTCTGCACACAGGACAATGAAGACTTTACCACCCTGGTGGTCGGCTGCAACACTGTCGATACCATGGAGTTTAGATCGGAGTGTACCTCTGCTGATGTCGTCTCGGGTTCGTTGGCTATAACAAAATATATATTCTGCGATAAATATTAGAGGCAGTGATCTCTGCAGAACCTGATTTTATTGACCGCCTGGCTAAAACCAATATTTGTTGCACAAATCATCAAATATTACCAAGTATTATACTACTCCCCGCCTAGCACAGCTACTTAATAATACCACCCAGCTGGCAACATTTTTTGGGGAGAACACTGATTAGGGTTATGCAAAACTTTGAAAAATTTGACATCGCTTCAAATATTCATTAGCTTCGACTTAAATTCAAAAGTAAGATTCTTCAATCGTGATTTAAAAAAACTTCGCTAATAAAAATATTTCTAAACTATATTTTGTGAAAATTAACTTAATGTTAAATGTGTTAATTATGTTTGCAATATAATATTTTGTAAACTATATTTAATAGCTAAAGCTCTAACCAGTCGAACTTCTCCAGACTCCTCTTCTGCATCTTCTTCTTTAGCTATTGTCCGCGGCAGCCATTGGGTTCAATAGAGCTTCTTGGGGTTAATTAAATAATGGTGGGGGTGGAGAACATAGTCGATTAAAGAAATTGAAATTTATGATGTTGATTCTGAAGTTTTATTTTAGAGAAAAATGAACAGACATTTTGTTACATTTTTAAACCACTATTGCTTTGTCGATAACTTCCGGATAGGTTAAAACATCAAGTGAAAATATACTTTTTATGTTTCTCAACAGTTTTACACATATATTGTTTCTTTGGGTCCTCTACACACCTGGATGATTGGCACACAGGTGTTACATCTTAGTTATAGTGCACAGTAAAAAGTACACTACAAACTAGGGGTAGGATTCTCAAATTAAATTTGAGATTAAAAAGAAGTCTTTTTTTAAAACATTTAGAATTGGAATATGTTTTTGAGATACAACACCTTAGCTAAGTCTGTAATGTGTCTTGTATAGTAAGCTAAGGGTCCCTGGTTCGATTCGCGGCATGGCTGAAAAAATAATAATTGGTGAAATGTAGGTTTACCCTTTCACAGTGATGAATTAAAGACCGGGGACTGGATATTGTGTCTGTCCTAGTTTCAAGTTAGATAATAAGGCATATGAAGCTATGACAGATTAACAGTATATTCCATTCACCGTAGGAATTGACTTCTGTAAAGGCCTTTTTCCCTACCATAAATCTACTATATAGTAGGATATTGGTAGGAAAAAAGACCTTTCAGAAGTCAATTCCTACGGTGAATGGAATATATTCTATAGTTATCTTATCATTCACTCAATTAAGGTTAGCGATACGATAAGCCAGAGCCTGGTTCTAATACAAAGTAAACAACAACTATTATGTTCAGCCTACTCTTGCCACGGACGTTGGGAAGACAATGGAATCCACTACTTGATCACGACGCCACTGAGCCGCTCGTCCCACGGCGCTCGGCGGTACTGCTTCATGTACCGTGAGCAGGAGGGAGTGGTTCATTTCTCCAGTAGCTCTGACAGCTGTCAACGCAACATCAGTCCAGGTATCGGAGGAGCATTGGCGTTCAACGTCACTAGTAGCGGTGAGTAGACTTCTCGACTGGTTTGCCAGTGATTTAAACTCGTTATAATATAACTTGCTTCGATGGCTTCATAGTCCAAGATGTCACTCTTGCAATAAATTAGACTGCCGATGATGAGATCGTGGTACGATCCTGGTCGGGTGTACTTAGGGTGGTTTTCCCCACTCTCTCTCGCCACACAAACGTGGGAACACTTTCTCTAAATTCAACCTTCCTCATCCCTAAAACATTAGCTTATGTAGTATATAGCATATAACCTGAATGAAGTCAGACGCAGGGCTAAAAAACTAATGCTAGTTTTATAATTGAACGTATTAATACAAGTTTTAAATATCTTGAGTTAAAACACAATCAATATGTATTCTCATTGTTAAGTTGTTTATTTAACTGAAATTATGGTTTTAGAAAAGGACCATGTAAAAAAATAGAATCCGACATGTTGGATCAATCGATAGCGTGTCTGTCCACTGAGCTAAGGGTCCCGGTTTCAGTTCCCGGCATGGCCGAAAAATCATTGGTGAAATGTGGGTTTACCCTTTAATAGTGATAAATTAGCGGGCCAGGGACTAAGTTTACTGGTAGAAAGTAGCTTTATAGCTCTATTATGCTAGTAATGTGAAATTTGATGCTAGTTCTACTAATTTGTTAATTTACAGATTGATTTATAAGTGAAACTGCCAATATCAAAATATCCTATAATTAACATTTTATTTTAATGAAAAGTGATAAAAATAAATAAAAATAAAAAATAAACTAATAAGTTTAAAATTAATGAAGAGCCCACCTAGAGAAATGGGAAAAATGCTGGAAGAATATAATGCATGAAATAATGTGACATCTTCTTCCTTTCTTCTGTCATCTTTTAAGAAGTAGTTTCACGCACATTTAAACACATATGGAGTAATTTTGGCATTGTTGCCTTTATCAAACAAAAAGAGAAAAGTGTATTCCTTCTTTTTTTGTTTGATACAGGCAACAATGCCAAAGTATTCTTCAATTTGTGTTTAAATATGTGTGTGACTACTTCTATTATAGAAGATAGGAAGAAGGAAGATGTCACATTATTTTGTGCATTAAATTCTTGCCACATTTTCCCTCTCTCTCTAGGTAGGCTTTCTGCTTTAAATTTACACGTATTAGTTTTTTTTAAATCAATTTCCATTATTAAAAATATATTTAGCCATTGGGCTATTGGTAATACACTCTACTTATCATAGCATTTTAAAAATTAATTTTTACGTATATCAAGAGGAAGCTTGAAAATGAAAAACCTCTAAAACTTTCGATCTTGATCCCAAGATTTAATGATGAGGTTGGCTCAAAACTCAAAATCCAAGTACTTGTAGAGCCCAGCTCTGAATTCTAACTTTCTCATCCTTACCCTGTTAGTGTAGATATAGGGAAAATGTGGACAGTTAGTAAGACACAGTTTGCAAAATTAAACTTAATTTTGGAATAGGCTCGTTAACACTCGTCCTATTAAATTCAAGTATTAAAAAATATTAGATTGTCTCAACCGTTTAATAGATTTGAAACCGTTTTCACCAATGAAATGGATTTTGTATTATATTGAGAAATTCAACTGTAAAATGTTTATTAATAGTATTAATTAAATTATATCACTAAAAAAATACAAGAGTTCTCATCACTTCACTATTATAGACATAATCAAAATTGGTCTTCACATAATGCCAAACTATTTTTTACTTTATTTATCTTTTATATTTTATTGAGTATTTTATTAACTATTTATATATTTTCAAAATAAATAATTGCCTGAATAAGGTTCATTTGGATGAAAGCATTAGACTTGAAAAAAAGAAAATTATACTTCCTTGGATAATTTTTTTCTCCTTATTTAAATAATTCACAAGTGTATGGCCACTTTTAGGATTAACATGAACTGTGTGTACTGGTTCGAATACAAACACTCAATTTAGGGGGATCCAGCATGTGAGGTCGATGTACCAAATTTTTATTCTTTCTCTGAGAGGTGTCTGTTCACGAAAGTTGTTGAATCTGTGCAATGTTTGGCAGCACATACGAGTGTTTACAGGTATTTTCTCACACGAATAGGAACCAAATCCCTCAGAACTTGGCTTAAGGATACAAATTTGTCAAGAATTATGAAAGTGACATTGGCACGAGTTTCATTGTCTGACATTCCCATTATTGCTGTATATAAAATGTTTCATAAAAAATAAATGATGAGTTTTATTGTTTTATACTGGGGCCTATTTCTTTTGTTTGTAAAAATAAGGTACTAGGCTAGAATTACTTTTAGTTAAGATTATGACAATTTTATTTTAAATGCGACTTCTCGAGTAGCTTTTCAATTTCCAATGTGAGCCTTTTAATTAAACGAGTATGACGCACTTTCACTTTATAACATTTATTAATTATATCGTTTTAATTAGTGCTCGATCACGGAGCTATAGACACCTGAATAAACGGTATCATTTCCGTACAGTGATGATAGGTGCTCGACCACGGAGCTATAGACAACCTAAACATCATCACAGCATTATTATATCAGGGAATTAATCCATAGTGTTTCAATCGACGCCCAATGCGGGGCAATTGATTCAATAGTGTTTTAATTGATGCCCAAAGCGGGGTGATTGATCAATAGTGATATAATCGATGCCCAAAGCGGGGCGATTGATTCCATAGTATTACAATTGGCGCCCAACGTGGGGCAATTGATTCCATAGTTTTACAATTGGCGCCCAAAGTGGGGCTCGATTGATTGCATAGTATTACAACTTTAGTGTTAAGACTGGGTGAAGATATTGGTTTAGAATACCAGTTGGGCGTTCCGAGGAATTCTTTCTTACTCTCCGTTCACACAAAGCAAATTTCCTCTCAAATTCTACCTTTCATATCGCTATTCTATTAACGTATGCATATAATCTTAATGGATACTAAATATGTGCTGAACCAACAAAGAATAAACAAACAACACAGGTGCCATGTTTTTTGTTTCCAGGTCAGTGTGTTGAAATGAATGCGGCAGCCCCATTAAGTTTTCTGGTGAAAGTTCATTGGATGGTGACGCTGCTTCTTAGTGTCCAATATTGTTTGAGAAGATGATCACTGCACTCTTCTTAGTACTGATATGCACATTTGTGATATTTCAATATAAACATTAGCATAATTCTCAACACACACGAGGGCAAACCAGTCTTCATAAATTATTGTTAACTTTTTTAGGAAAAAAATAAATAAAAATAAAATAAAGTGTGACAAAAAAACTAAAACATAGTGTCTTTTTCACAATCTCTCCATAGCAATTTTTTCTCTCTCCTCAAAGTGCTGGAACTGGTTTTTAACGAAAGATAATGAATTAATTCATATCAATATCCATTCACTCTGCATCTCATATCCTCTCCACATGATTATGAAAATAAGAGACTAATGTATAATAAGTGAAAGAAGATAATATAGTACCCATGGCACAAGTCTGTTTAGAAAAATTTAATAAATTTTAACAAAATGTGATATTAAGTGCAAAGCTCTTATGAAGGAGCGTTGACATTTTGACTATTGGTATAGATTAATATGACATGTATTCTATTGAAAGTAGTGTGACTGATTGATCAGTGTTGCAAAAAAAAAAAAAAGTTTTGAGATTTTATGTTCTGTTTGTTGATACTAAAAAAAACCTATTGAAATTTGATTTATGTATGACTTTAATAGTAAGATTTATAACACACCGACATATAATGCAGTGGTGTACATTTGTAGTTTTTTTTTCTGTTGTATATTTCTTGAATATGTTTAACATGAAATTTTGTTCTACTGTAAAAGTCATGTTTTGTATGGTTTGTTATAAGCAGGGCTTGGATTTTGATGACATGTCATCTTTTTTTTTTGTTCGACACATATATTGCTCATGAATACATAAACTTTGTTCATGATCCCTGTGTTGTAGAAATATATATTTTATAGGTTTTTTTTTTTTGTCATTTTGAAATTTAAGGTAATATTTTCTTGGTTTGCATGATTTTTTAGGCATTTTTGATTCATTTTAAAGCATCCACATTGAATAAGTATATTTTTAAATATTTGATATGTTATAAATGCATAAATAGTGAAACATAATTTTTTCAATGCATAATTATCTGAATGAGAAGATAAAGTAGGCCAAGGCTTGTTTTGGGAAGGGGTAGCTATTTGTAAATCAATATTAGATTTAACAGAATACAGGAGTTAAGTTGTTAAAGGGTTTTAATCGAATTTCACATTTGTAAATTGCGTGTTTGATTTAGTTGTATGCATTTATTTATAAACTTCTATTTGTATTTTTAGGTCATTTTTTAGAATCTTTAGGTTAATTTTTGATCAAAATCCAGGCCCTGGTTATTAGTTTTATGTGATTTACATTTTAGTGGGGGATATGGAATAGGAAGTAACCACAGTAAAAAACATGGTTTTGAAGATCTTGATAAGTAGGTACCCCAAAGCAAATTTTATATCTGTAAAAGTTCTACATTCATAAAACTTTTTTTTCTCCGGGGGTGGACTGGGCCACCTAGATACCAGCAGATATCACGACGAGCAGGTTTGATTTGGGCTAATGCAACTGTTATTATTAGCACCACGTCTTACTACCCGTTCGGGTTGTACACACTTACGCTAATGTGTAATGGTAGGGTGATTGTGAAATGAAATGGAGGACCTACAGTTTCCTACAGTTTAACGTGGAATCCGAACCACGGTGGAGACCTGGCATTCCCCACATTCACAAGATGTCTTGTCAAAGGTGAAGGAAGGTTTTGGTAATCAGATAAATCTGTGCCGGGACCGGGGATTGAACCCCGGACCCCTGGCACAGAAGTCTGACACCTTAACCCCTAGATCGCCAGGTCACCTTAATGCAACTACTTTAAACTAAAAAATATATATATATATTTGTTCATTTCTAAATGATCTATTTCTTTACAAATGTAATCAAAAGTTTCGATGAGTAAATCTGAGGGCATGTCCTGAACATAATTTGTGAAGATACGATGGCATTAAATGTAAAACAATTTTTGATTTTTGTTTCTTGGTGGTGTTTATAAATGATTTAATAGACCAAACTCAAAATCATTTGTTAAGTGAATACAGATGGTTACTAGCTTTATAACCTATACAAGTAGCAGGTGGTGAGTCATTTTACAAATTTTAATATTTAATAAAAATGGACTCCCAGCTATTACTTACTATTAAGAGGTATTTTTGCTCATGTCGGTAGTGAGTACATACAAGCTGACGTTTTAAGGGCACTGAATAGCGACATCATGATCATCAACTGTTTCCAGCCTGTGGCCTGGTCAGTTTAATAAAATGCCTCCATCTTCCTCTCACCTTCTACCAGTCTTCCTCCTTTAATTGCTTCCATTCTTCTCTTCACATCTGGATACTTTATTTTATCTGTTCTTCACATCTCTTGGTTTCCCTTGCGGTCTTTTTCCTACATGTTTAATTTTCATTGTTTTCTTTGGAATCCTCTCATTACATGACCATAGCATCTCAGCCTTGCCTCCTCTACTATCTCACATACTTCCTGTACCCCTACTCTTTCCCAGATAACTTCATTCCTAATCTTGTTTCTCCTCGTGACTGTTAACATGATCTTCACAAACTTCATTTCCATGTCCTCCACTTTCCTAGGCTCTCTTACATTCATTGTCCATATTTCTGCTGCATGTTTGATGTGTGACAAAGGGTACAAAGTGTGTCCTGTACAGTACTTCCTTACACTTCAAGGACACTTCTTTTCTCCATAGCAAGTCCCTTACACACTTATAGAACAACTCTCCCTGCTGTTCTCTTATCATTAGATTGGCTCCACTTCCACCTTTCGCCTCAATAACGCTTCCATTATATTTTATGCTAGCGGCGTAATTATCGATAACATAGCTGAAATGGTCTCGAGAGTAAATGTACCAATAGTAAAAATATTTTACCTCACTACGTCGGCTAACTCTGAAACATCGCTTTAGATGTATTTATGAATGTATTTTAAAGGCCGTCATGTTTATAGTCCTGGGTTGTTTGGACCCTGCCAGTCCACCCCTGTTTGAACTTCTTTGTTTTGATTCATCAGCATAACTTTGTTCTCTATCCATCTTCTCAACTAAAGGAAGGCCTTTGCTATGATGGAACATTATTCTGTATATTTTGACAATCATACTAAAACCAAGGCATCAGAAACACTGTTGAAGTTAGCGTGTACTAAGACTCATTTGGGATGTTTGTTAGCTTAAGGGGGAAATAAATAATTGCATGTGGGTATTTGAAAAGGTTTTTTCCTTATGTACAAATATATTTATGCAATAATTTTGAACCATTGCAGCGAAAGCTCATGTGAAATTTGAAAAAAATAAATAAATTTGAAAAAAATAAAAATAAAAAAATTGTACATTTGTATTTTTGTCCGAGTTAGGAAACAAGACGACTTTACTTGAAAAGGCGTTATTTCTGTTATGACCGTGTTGAACTGTATTTCTATTTATTTAATTAATAGACAGGTTATTAATATGTGGAGTGCATTCACATATGCATTGTTTTATATGGAAAATAAAGTATACCCTAAGATATTGTACTTTCATTTGAATCTAGAATCTATAGAACTGAGAGATTTAATCTTAGGACGAATAACCAGGACATTAACAAGATTGTTTAATACTTTATATTTTGTTTATTGAATACAGATAATTTCTTCAGTATAGTTTGTCTGTGTCTCACAAACTCTACAATGTTCTAGTCTCTTGTTACACTTTATTTTGTATATCAATTAAAGTTACTATTGCAAGTACTTGTAGCCTAACCAGCTCTACACGATCGGGTTACATTTTAGTGAACAATTTTTTTCCCTTCCAAACACGACTTTTGTTTTATATGACGTGAATCTTGTTTTGGAACTATTTTCTTTAAATTAAGTGAAGGTTACATAAACGTTAAGTTGATCGTGATCCTAGCACCATGGAAAAAAGTAAATACGATGAAAAAAAATAAAAATTGAATGTTAAGTGCGAAGAAGGCTTTATAGAATTATTAATTTGCGATATCTACCCCGAGTTAATGTTAGTTTGAGAATTTTATACAATTCTAGAGGTAAGACCCAATGGCCTGTTTGAAACTTCAGCACTCATCACAGGAATAGCTTAGTTACTTGCAGGTGAAGATTTTCGATGTGAATCGAGTGGACTGGAAGACAAGTCAAATTGTGTTCTCTCATTCATTCGGCAACACTCGAGAAGAACTTATTTATTTTGATCTTTCCTTTTTATTTTCATTTCTAAGAGTCGCTTGGTCGTAAACCTAAATTAGCTAGATATATAATCTAATGGTAGTGATTGAGCGAATTATATGATCTGTCCATATAATATTATTATTATTATCTCCACGTCTTACTACCCGTTCGGGATACGCACTTACGCTAATGTGTAATGGTAGGGTGATTGTGAGATGAAATGAAGGACCTACAGTTTAACGTGGAATCCGAACCACGTTTGTCAGAGGTGAAGAAAGGGTTTGGTAATCAGATAAATCTGTGCCGGGACCGAGGATTGAACCCCGGACCCCAGCACAGAAGTCCGACCGACACCTTACCCCTAGACCACCAAGTCACCTCCATATAATAATACAATCAATATTCTAGTAATACAAACTTTCAAAATCTCCCAACAGTTTTTATTGTTAATAAAAATCATCCCTGTGCTTGATTATAGACTCCTTGAATGAGTCTCAACTCATTGTGTTTCCTTCACATTGCTCATATGAACACAAAGTACTGGTAAATATAGCCATTTGACTCATTTAATATGAAAACCAATAGAGTCAAAAACCTTCTTTGGTGGTTGCATGATCTAAGGCATCATTCTCTTGTTAGACTAGACTACCTATGACGGGGAGATCGATGTTTGAATCCCAGTCGAGTATATTGGGGGTGGTTTTTCTTAAATGACTTTTCATTCTACCCTTCATGCAAATGTGGGTACACTTCCTCTAAATTCAACTTTACTTATCCCCAACTCTTTAGCATAAGTAGTACATATGCGTATAACCTGAACAGGTAGTAAGAGGCGGTGCTAAAAAAAGCCATCATTATTAATGGAAATATGATGACACATCTTGTTGCTGTATAGTTTTTTTCTCCATATAATGTGCCCGCCTAGACTAAATTCTTCGTATGGCTGCACAGTGAATTTTTTCAAAGTTTATACAAAGAATGATAGCACGCCAAACGTAAATAGAGAGATAGATCGATGAGAGCGGTTAGTTTTCAAAAGTTATATTGAGCTCCTGGCTACAGATCTAGAGATCCAGATTTATCTGTGAAGCAGCAAGTCTGGAACGAGGTCAAACTCTGCCTCGCGAGAACGAATAAGGAGCTAATTTAATAAAGACATGACACCCTCTGTCCGCCAATGTTGGCACTAACTTCGCCAATGTGTGGCGGCTGCTAGGTTGGTATAGCTCGCTCGCGGGTTGACGGCATGAGGTTTATCCCTCATACTTGGAAAGTAATTAGTTTTTTATGTTAAGTAATATGGGAAAATGCCAAATCAAACTGCTAAAATGTTCCGTGTGGCCTAAAAGCCGAAGAGTTTCGGATTCGATTACTAGCATTGCCGAAAAATGTATCCGTGGTGAAATGTGAACTTCCCCTTTCACAATGATGAATTGACAGTCGGGGGCTGGATGTTCTAATCTAGAGTGAAGTTAGTTTATAAGTCCTGTGTTGATATAATTAGTCTGGTCATAAAGTGCACGTTAAATACCCTAAATAAATGAAATATCTTTAAAAAATACAACAAATCGATAGACGCATTTGAACATGATAGGTTCATGTGGATTTGAATACGAGTCTGTTGTTGATTGGGTGGCTTTTGTCTTTTGTTTACAAGTTTTTGGTATGTTAATATTGTCAAAAGATAGCATTAATGTCTTTACAGTTGACAGTTGTGTTTGTTTGATTCCATGTTGCTTTCCCCTGATAAGTTTTATTTTTACTTTAAATATTTGTGTGTCTGTCCTAAAAGTTTATTAGTAGGGTCATATTCTAAGTGTAATTGTATTTAATCATTAACAGTTTACAAACCTAACCAAAATTCAAATCTTAAGTCATTATATAGGGTGGAACGGAAACAATTAGAAAATTAATAACTTAAAAAATAACAATTTAATTTAAAAGTAAATATTGACTAACTAAATAAAAGCAAAGTATGCTTTCCCACTTTTTGAAGATAATAATGTCTCTCAAGTGAGCTCCAACGTAGGCCGTCAGCATGTTGCCCTTTACAAGCAAACATGATACAATTTGCTTGTCTAAGCATAACATAGAACCAAAGATAAATTGGTGATTTGAAGATCAGAACCCCTCTCCCTCACAGCAAATTTAAGCTCAACTACAATTTTAAGCTATACATTGATTTTCTTACAAATTTTACTTATGATTTTCGTGGCTGCTAAACTGTCGTAGTTTTATGTAAATTATGATTAAAATTATCCTATGTTGTAGAGCCAATGCTTTAACTAAGATTTTATTAAATTTTGAAGGCATAAATGCAGGGAATGTTATGCAACATTTAATTGTTTTCTTATCGAAAGCTCTGATGAAATGAGGACTTTGAGGTTAGTGTTAACGTTTGACTTCTGAAATACACACTAATTTTTCTAGCAAATATCCGTACTAGTTTGAATTGAACTGATGTATCTTATTTAATTGTTTATTAAAATAGGCTTTCATGGAAGCAATTTAAATTGGCTCAAACCAACAATGAAAGAAAAGGAGTGATAGAGCTGTGGTGCATTGTTAAAACTCGAAAAAATAAGTTTGTTTTTTTCACCCTTTAACATTTTCAAATTTGGGATACATTTTTAAATTTGTTATTCAGTGTTCAATTTGCATGAAATTTCGTATAACCATGTTGTTTAGAGTACCGATTTCGAATTCTCTATAAGTTATTCAATAATATTTCAGGGGAAACCCCTTCACCCTCACACGCTAAATTACAATATGTTTTGAATAGTTTATTGACATACCAGTATTAACATTTTAAGGCTACTTCCATGTAAATCAAATAGCCAACACTAGTATTTATGATTTTAGTGAGAATTACTCCATCTAGATATCATATTCTGAAAATTAAAAAATGACACGGGACAGGTTCCAGGTTCGATTCCCGTGTCCAGGTGTAATTTTTAAAGTTTCAGAATATGATCTTCCATGGGGCTATGCAGCAGGACGTTGCTAAACAGATATCAAAATACTGTAGAAATATCAATACATTATATTTGTTGTTGTTTTATTTTACAGTTGAAAAGTTTTTAAATAATCATGGCCAAATTGTTAATTTTTTGATAAAGTGACGGAGCGAGTTATCAGCTCAGGGAGATTTCCAAACTGGGGGTCACAGCGTGTTTTGGGTGGGGTCAAAATTATAGAGGTTTTAGCTTTATATTTACTTTTTCAAGGATTTTAATGACTATAGGAAGATGCTTAGTTCTAATAGAGATGTAAATTGTTAAATTATTAAAACCGACCTAGCTACTACTTAGGTTCCTTTAGGCTATTCCATTCTCATAGCTTCTTGCTGACTTGTTTACTGTAGCAGCCTTGTATTGCTGCTAGCATAATATAAGATCTACCCCAACCCCGGGCTTGTTGATTCTCTTCTATCACATATTAGTCACATATAATCATTACTATAAACAATTTATAATAATTAAAACAAGTATTAGTGGACAGGTGGGTTTAATGTCACGCTCTTTTGGTTTGGTTTGTTGGAGGAGGTGAAGTAAGGATTTTAATTATGGCCGGGGGTAGCTTATCCTAATATCCTTCTAAGCAAATAAGGGTACATTTCCTCTAAATTTTACCTATCCCACTGGTTTAGTTAACTGTAGATAGTCCGGGCTGGTAGTAATACACAGTTGAAAAAAACTTAAAAACTAGGATTTTAATGCTTTTAAATTCTCAAAGGGTCACGATGGTTGCAGAGAGAAAAAGTTGTGGTCATTAACTACAAAATATTGGAAACTGCTCTAGTAAAGTAAGTTAAATTGTTTAATCTAAAATACACGATCTGAACGATATCTGCAAATCTAAATAAATATATTTAAGCACAATTGGATACTTAGCCCAGATGCAGATAAACTGAAATCAATAATAAATGGTGACCTGGCGGTCTAGGGGTAAGGTGTCAGACTTCTGTGCTGGGGGTCCGGGGTTCAATCCTCAGTCCCGGCACAGATTTATCTTATTACCAAACCCTTCCTTCAACTCTGACAAGACATCTGGTGAATGTGTGGAATGCCAGGCCTCCACCGTGGTTCGGATTCCACGTTAAACTGTAGGTCCTCCATTTCATCTCACAATCACCCTACCATTACACATTAGCGTAAGTGCGTATAACCCGAACGGGTAGTAAGACGCAGTGCTAATAATAATAATAATAATTCAAGTTATTTCCTTATGTACTGAAAAAGCTTTGTATCTTCAAAATCCAGTGTGAACAAATAAATAAACTTAAAATTACAGTTGCATGAAAGCTCGGGTTCAAGACTCGATTATCATCCCCCAAACCTGTTACTTGGGAATTTTCCTAATTTCGAAATACTTTAAAGTTGGGGAAAAAACACTGGTTCACCCCCTCCCCCCCCAAATATATTTCGTGCAGATCACATGACTTGACATTTGAATAGGTGTAAGAAAAATGGAGTATATATACAATATAATGTATACAGTAAACTGCATCATGAAGTAATTCAAGCTGCAGCCAGCTATCCTAAGTTTCTTTAGCACCGCGTCTTATTACTCGTTCACGTTATATATCTACGTACTCATTACACTAATGTGTTAGGAACTAGGAAGGTTACATTTAGAGAGAATGTACAGGAGTTTGTGTGTGAGAAGAGTGTAAAACCACCTTCAGTACACTCGACCGGGATCAAACCCCGCTCTCCCTGTGTTCAGCAGTTAAGTATATAGTGAGAGTGGCGCCTTAGACCATGCAGTCACCGAGGTGGGTATCCTTTCATTTAAATAGTTTAATTAGATTAAATAAAGGTCTAGTTAAACCATAACACCCGGAAAATTGAATTGAATCCTGAGATCCTTAGGTTTAGGGCACAAATGTTCTATCACTGAGATATCGTAAGAATTGTTTCGTGCTCCGGATTATTCTCCACCCATTGATCCTAGAATTAAGGCAGAGTCCGTAGTGGATGTGTGAATTTATCGGTTGCTTGGAACAATCTTTGACAAACAGTCGCACCAGTTACTTGACAGAGACTTGCGGTTACGCTACAACTTATACAAACTGCCTTAAACGAGTAAATTGAGTATGAAAATGAGTAACTGCCGAAGGCTAGAAAAACTTCTAAATATTAAACACATCAAGAAGTTATCTGAACTGCTTTTTATGGTAACACAGCCCCCTAATTTGTACTTGTACCTTAATTTTGATATGGTTTGAACCATAAATAAAGTCAACTATATTTTGTTCATACATTTTTTTGGGGGGTGCGGGTTGAATCTCCAAGATCCCCCGACTACGGCTTTGCTTGATAGTATTGGATTGGTGCACTAGGTTAGGAATACCATGTTCAATTCTCATATACGGGTGTCATTTTTTAAATAAATTTTGTTGAAAGATGTATCCCACTTAAGGGCCCTACAAGACGGTCCGATCTGGTTGAACCGACCAAATCAGGTAATACCTAAAGACTGAATTTTTTTTCGTTTAATTAGCCATTTTTTGGCTCTTTTCTTTTTCTGGAATTAATCCCTAACGATGCTATTAGCGCGAGTTCAACTTTTTGATGTTTGGATAATATAGGAGGCATGACTTTAGACTAAAGTGTTGGTTCACTTACAATAGTTCTCACAAACATGAATCCTATAAATAAATAAAATGCTAATGATTTAAAAATAAATTGATTTTTGAAACATTAGAATATTGCATATCAAGAGAAAGAACAAAAATAAATCCGAAAACTTACATTTTTGCAAATTGTAAAATGTTATTTTCACATTTTCTTTAATTTTACATACTCGGGGATTCATATACTTTGAAATAAGACATGTACTCCATATATTTTATATCTACTAAGTTGTAATCTTTTAATTATGACATCAATGGCTTTAAGAAAATGATAAAATATGTCAATAAGCACATGGCAATATCTTCGCGGTCTTTTTTCACCTCTCTATTCCCGCCTTTGCTTTATTTACCTTTTCAGCCCACACCCCTCCTAGAAAATTGAACTCTTCCAAATAAATTGGACAGTTTTCTTCTTAATTTTTGTGTTCCTTAAGTAAACGTTTCTGTTTGGATCTTGAATTTTATATATAATCCCATTTTTATAATTTTTATAAACAAAACATTATTATCGTGTTTTAGATTGAATACACAGCACAAATAATTTTCGAAAAAATCGAAGTTTGCCGCCTGACAAATCCCGCCATGTTTGTTAAGATGAGATGAAAAGTTTCTATTTCTACACTCTACCTTATTCTAACGTACTATTTGTACCAAAAACTATAGAGTAATTAAAGATTTGATTTTGCTCAAAACTATTTCAAATGAAATGTTCAATCATGATAGAGGGTTACAGGAACCTTAGGAAAATGTATTTATTGTATAAAAGATGGTGCTATGTTATTAAACAAAACTGGTAAATGTCAGCCATGTGCATTATTTTCGATTTGAACAAGAGATCCATCTTAGGCGCCAACCAATCACAAACGAGCGGGAAGTCAATCTAGTTCGTATCAGCCAATGAGAGTTGAATAATTTAAAATTGTTTCTCTTTGTCCATGGATAACAGACGTTTCTACGGTTTTCTACAGGGGAATGGAACGTTGTCTGTAGACTGGTAAATAAAATTGTGAATTTATATGGTGAAAATAAAATATTGTCTTCAAAGGCAGTATTTTACCCACCTTGAAATACACTAGGTGAGTTGAGGATATTTTCCAAATGCTTAATTTATGTACTCTATGCTGTGAAATGAGAATTTTAAGGTAAAACAACTTGACATAAACACAAACATTCCTAACCGCTTTACCCGCTCTTTAGGTTTTTAAATAACTATTGGTTCCTCATACATGTTGTTATAATATTACAAAATACATTGTTTTAGCACAACTTAAATTGATCTTGTATACTGAGAAGTTGCTACATAATTATGTTTTCAAATCTTTACTTACCTAGTGCATGTGAATTCACGAATTGGATGAGTTCATTTTGTATAGGCGGGAAGACTTTTCAAGGTTGTAATCTAGCCGTAACTATGGCAACGTTTCCAATATTTTTTTTTATTTAAATGTTCAAATAAATATTTATATAGATCAAAGTTATATTTTAACTATATAGTTGTATCAAACCTCCATTTCCAAATCGGCCCTTAACGATCTGTCAATACACTTTTTAGTATAGGCCTAGGCTTAAATCAGAAATGTTATGTATAGGCCTTGAGCACAGGGACCTTAAGGCTTAATATTTTCATGTATGCATAATAATATATGATAAGTCTGTGTATTTAATACGAAACCAAAACCCGAAATGTTAACAAACTGCTAATTGATTATTAAGATACCTAGATTAAAACTTTAATCCGAAATATTGATTGAAACTAGTTAAAATTTGGTGTAATTTTGCTCTAATCAGTGTTTATACTCTTAATAGATTACGTGAATCGATTATGAGTTATACCCTTCTATGTAATGGGTGTGAATAGGTATATTATGACAAGATTTTTTATTTTATTAGGATAGGATTAAACCCTATAGCAAAGTTTCACAAACTTTCACCAATTGTACACACCTTTTGGTGTCCTAACCAATGTACCTCTTTCATATCTTTATTAGAATATTAATAAACGAGTATCTGTTATCTTGTAAAGTAAACAATGATTGTAACAAGTGTTGGTATAAACCACATGGTGGGCAGAGGAAAAGAAGGGCTTATGGCATCATTCATCACATCAAGTCAAAATCTGTGTTAGTTTGTTTATTATATTTATATTATAAAAATAACTATCCAAATAGAAACTTTTTATTACATCGAAAAGTGAATAAGTTGTGGCTTTGATAGATTAGAATTTTGTAGCCAAGGCCCTTAGGCCTATTAGAACATATATTTCCCTCCATTTTTATTGATGAATACAATTGCACATCTTAATCATTTTCAGCATTAACACAACAACCATATTGTTTTATTCATCATTTAATAAATAGGAACATTCAATCTCACATTTTTGACCCTACCGAGAATTGAAGCCGCTAAATCTAGCTAGTGTCTAGCGCGATGGAAAGGTTGGTAGGTGACAGCTAGGAAAAGTTACCATGTATCTAGTAATCAAACCATATGATTTGCAAAACCACTGTCACTTTTTAGCCAAAATTTTCACAACAAACCGTTGTTTTTTTTGTTATTGTTTTCGTTTAACTTAAAACATTTTACATTGAAGCACAAACTTAAGAAAATAACTGTTTAGATGTTTCTTTTTTGTTTAACCGGTGTCTCTGGTTCACTAAAAAAATGCTTTGCAAATGAGAGCTTCTAAAATGCTACGTTCACTTTGTAAATTAGGTTGGCATACCAGCTTAAACAAGTGTGGTTGATTATGTCATACAAATCGTCTTTAAATGTGTTCATGCGCTGTTTACAAAATAAAACTATACCTGGAATCCTAATTTCGACAGCCTTCTCCCTATTCATTAAACCACTCATTCCTTTTCACAACACCCAACCAATGTTTGAGATGTGGCCCCATTATTCTCTTCTTGCATAGTTTTTGAACCTTTTCCAGCCTTAGGATGGCATCCCCAAAGTAGGGGTCTCACCTACAACAGCCTTTCACCCACTACTGTGAAGAAAAAGGTCGTTCTTAAGCATAATACGTTCAGCCAGAATTTTATTTGACATATTAATAGCACTAATTGGTTTAGGTTGTTCTACCGTATCAGACAAGTAAGAAACAAGACTCTCGACCTTATGGGAGTCTCACTGCGCTCCTTTTGGCAGCTTGAGTCTTTCAACACCGGTCTTCGCTAGTGTCACTGCTGGGTGATGATAGGACTAACCCCTACGATCCTGGTGTTGAAAAACTCAAGCTGCCAAAAGGCATGGAGGTTGAGCATCTGGGTATATTATTTGTCTGTGACCTGGCTTTGAATCCTGTCCAGGGTGGTCTTTCCACTCCAACTATGATACACAAATGGGAGTTCGGCAACGGAACAAACTTTAGTTAGTGTACTAAGGTGTGTAGTCTGCGTGTGCATTAAACGCTTATTAAGTGGTTCATTAAACTAATTACTAAAAAATATGGGATATTAGCCTGGGACAACCGAACATGCGCTGAGGTCAAAACTGAAGGGCCCATTTGTTGACGAGGTGGAATAAGTAAGGAGTTGTTTTTTGAGCTGTATGCAGTTTCTTGCCTTACCTGTAGTGGAATGGTGGGTGTATGTATCTATGTACGCGTATAACCTGAACAGGTAGTGGGACGCTGTGATAACACCAAACAAAAACAGTGATGGAATGAATAAACCTGAAAGTAGACCATTATAAAGCCTCAGCTCAAAAACACCCATTGACAATTATTTAAGTCATTACCAAAAGTCACCCCCTTTTGTGGCCTAACACGCTACTTTCACATTAGACTAGACTGCCGATGATGTGGAGATTGAGGTTCAAATCTTGGTCGGGTGTATTGAAGGTGGTCTTTCCTTAATGGTTTTCCACTCTCCATTAACATAAATGAGGGTGCACTTCCTTTCAATATAAACTACCTAATTCCCTAACACATTCACATAATTAGTACCATACATAAGCGTATAACCTGAATGGGTAGTAAGACGCGATGCTATAAAAAAAAAAGTACCAAAAGTCTTGACCTCACTGTGGTTTGAACCAGTCCCTCCCTGCCTCATAACTTGACCACCAAAATGGTCTGAATCAAACAAAGAATAAAATATATTCTTACTTTAATTAAATAAAATAGTTGATGCCCTTTCAAATATTCCAACAAATAGCTCAGATGGTAAACATTGTAGACTAAAGAGTCTGACTAGTTCCTATGTTATGTTTGGTTTCTTTGTTATTAAAAATCTTTTTAAAAACTACACTACTGTAAAACTGAACAATGTTGGGTCTCTGATAAGAATTCATTACTAATGACTGACTAAACAATGGCTTCTTTCAAATGGTCTGACCGTTGGAATTTCAAAGAAAAGGTTTGTTAAACTACTTGTTGTTTACAAAACATTACCTTGTGTGTTATATTTATTGGGTGACTTTAATATATAATGTGCTTTATTGTTTAAATGTTTTATTTTTGTAAAATAGTTGCTCCTCAGAAGTTATAAGAAATAATAATAAATATACATTTGCTATGTTTCAAGAATACGAGAAAAATTTATGTCTGATTAGTACAGTTCACAGATAATAATTGATAAGGTCACTTCTTTTCCAAGAACGTTAAGCTTTTGTTTTAGTTTGGAGAGGGGAGGAAATAAGGTCTTTTGCTCTGGAGTAAAGCTTTTCACGCTTATAAACCACTGGGGAAAGGACTTTTTGAGTGAGAAAAATCTTATAATGTTCTAAAAAAAATCAAGTTACATCACACTTTATTCAAACAAAAATATACTTTATAGGGGGGTGTGCCTTAAGAATTATTCTCCAAGCAATTGTCAACTTATTTCATTCATATCCTGCTGGTGACTCGTAACTTTATTCAAAACTAGTTAGGGGTTTTATTAACCCCTCAACTCTTTAAAAAAACTTACCCCACCTTCCTCAACAAAAACAAACTCGCACATTCTTAGGAAAAGATAACTTAACTTACAGCCCACACTAAAAAACAGGTTGGACTTATCTTTTTTAGACAGTTATTTGCGCTTGGCTGGCTCTCAAATCAGCTGTTTTACCCTCCATCGTTTTCGTCTTTATTTTCTAAGACAGGGGTCGGCAAATATTTTTCGTAAAGGGCCAAATAGTACATATTTCAGGCCCCAAACATATTATCTTAACTGACCATATTCATCCCTTTGAAAGACATTTATAGAATTATGTTAGATTCTTTTCTTGAAATTTGCCTTTTAGCATGTCATCACACTCCAGATTAATCACTTCCATTTGAATGGTAGTTGAAGCTCTTCAATTAAATGGTCAAATGAATTTTGAAAATGTCTTCTGAACTTGCATCAAGATTCGAAAAATGCGACTGGATATGAGTTTGAAAATATAAAATCCATTCTTAGCTCGCGGGCCATACAAAAAGAGGCCGTGGGCTGGATTTGGCCCGCCGCTTGTAGTTTGTCGACCCCTGTTCTAAGATAATTATACTATATTGACGGGACTCGGAAAGGTAATCTTTCCTCAAGGAGTTCATTGTTGTGTGCATTTAAATATTAGGTGGGTCCAATATACTTCAGGTTGGCGTTTATCTGCGCCCTCTTTTCTCTTTATTAATGTTTTATTATGTTTCGTGCTTATCCTCAACTGTGTATCGAAACCGATGATTTTAAAATGGCGGTTAGGTTCGAAATGTATTCTTCCCCAGGCATTAATGTTTGTTATGTTTTATATTCTCTTATGCATGTTAGGCTCCTGTTGATAAACTTTTATATTTAATGATTTGTACTACTTAATTTTTTACCACCCATCTCGATGGCTGCGTGGTCAAACGCGCTAGCGCTACTATCGCAGTAGACTGGATTCCCAATGACGGGGAGATCGAGGCTCGAATCTAGGTCGAGTGTATTGAGGGTGGTTTCTACCCTCCCTCTACAGAAATGTGGGTGACATTTCTTCTTAATTGAACCTTCCTCACCCGTAACACAGTAAAGTAATTATTACATACGCGTGTAACCAGGACGGGCAACGAAACGCGAAAGAGATATTAATAAAAAAATCTATTGAGTTGATGTAGTGACGCCCTTTTTAATATAAATAAGCTTATTGCCAAAATGTTTGAAGCAGTGTTTGACATTCATTGCTGACTAATCTTATCCTTTTCGTCAAGGGCCTGGCGGATTGTTTTAACACTAGGAGGGGAAGGAGCGCACGGGAAAATCAATACAGACATGGCAGAACTTTAAAACATGAGACGACCGGAAGGAGCGGGTCTGTCGCCATTATTACTTCACCTTGTTTTCCGCGACGCTACGCTGCGCTGTTTTACAAACGTTATTAGAAATGTGCGATAAGGGGCCCGCCTTAAAATTACGTAAAGTCCGTTCACCGTAGGAATTGTTTTCTGAAAGGCCTTTTTCCCTACCAGAAATCTATTATACAGTAGGATATTGGTAGGAAAAAAGACCTTTCAGAGAGTAATTCCTACCGTGAATGGAGTATAAGGCTTTTCTTTTCATGATTATTGACCCTCCCTTCCCCCAACGAAAGGAATCACGGGGTTTTCCGTCACCTCTTCTCTATCTTAAGTGGTTTTTTTTTTACAATTTGATAAATTAGATTATTTTATTTTTTATTATCGTTAAAATGAAGACGGGAGATTCTCGAACATTGGCCAAGGAAAAGTACCAGAACATCCGACCAAGGTTTGAACCCTCCTCCCCGACCTTCCAGTCAGCGGCAAATTTAAACGGGATTGACGTTTAAACCGCACGCCCACTGGCGCGGGTAACAAATTATAATAAATTCAAATAAATGTGGTGGTGAGCCAATATGTTGAAAACCTTAGAGAACAACTTTGTTCTAAAGACCATAAATCAGAGCTGTTTGCCTACAAGTTGACATCCTACTCCTGACAGCCGAGCCGTCATTAGGAGCAACAATGCTTGCTTGACACATGAGTCGGGTCACATTCTTTCCTCTACACTAAATAGCTGTGCAGATTAGCAACATATTTTTGTCTGGCAATAGTTTCTGGGTCAGAAGAGATTGTTTAGGACTCAAGGAACCAACCACGCCTTCAAAAAAAAAACTGGTGTAAGAGGGGAGGATTTAATCTTCATCAAACAAAATAAAACATATACAATCCAGATACATCTGTGCAGTCATCTTATGTTTTTGTTTTTTTTGTTGAGGTGTTGCATGAAGTTTCATGCAAATCAAACACTGAATAAAGGATTTTAAAATGTATCCCAAATTTAAAAACCTTGAAGGGGGAAAAAAAACTTTATTTTTGTTTAATGTAGTCTACTTAATCAAATGAAAAATTATAAGAGTTGTACCATGTAACACAGCCTTATTACTACTATTCTTTTATTGTTGCTTTGAGCAAGGCCGTAGCCAGCCAATAATTTCAGGGGGGGTTTGGTGAGCACATCCCCCAATTGCTGGAAGATAAAAAACATTATATATGACAAACGGTTCTAGAAGCTCTCTGAAGTGGTTTTTTTTATGATAAAATAACCCCTTAGCTGCCGAAGGGTAGGAAATTTTCTAAATATTAAACACTTTTTGAAGCTCTGTGAGGTTTTTTATGGTAAAATAACCCCCAAAATGCCGAACGCTAGGAAAATTTCTAAATATTTAACACCTCTAGGATCTCTTTGAAGTGCTTTTTATAATAACACAGCCGCCTAATTTGTATTTGTATTTTAATTTTTATATCCTTTGAACCATAAATAAAGCTATTTATATTTTGTTCATAAAATTT
>CABEEJ010001777.1:83219-96040 GCA_901482245.1 Timema douglasi | reverse complement strand
CCCCCCCCCCCCCCCCTCCCGGCTACGGCCTTGGCTTTGAGCCTATTTTAATTGCTTTCATGAAAGCCGATTTTAATAAAAACTGAAATAAGATCGACACCACTTCCCTTTCTAAGATATATAGGCTACACACACATACACAAAATAGTGCCCAGCAACCTGGAAAACAAATTTTGCTTGGCCAAGGATCTTTTTTCTTTCTTTTCTTTCGAATTCATTAAAAAAATACCATAAACAATTTTTATTCACGATCGTCAACATGTGGTTTTCATGTCATCTTTCCCACCCCTCTGCCGCGGGACTTCAGCCAAAGTTGAATTAGATTATGTTACAGGAAGTTCCTCTTAAATGACCAAAGGCTTGGTGACAAAAACTGGATCCTCTTCAACCTATATAAATAATATATAGGCTATTATTTGCCCATAAATTGTTTATTTTTTTAGTACCTATTTAAAAATGAAAAGCCTCGAGATTGCTCATGAACAGAGATATTTAATTAATTACAAGAGATCTAACCAGATGAATTGTGTATTTGTTTTCAGCCCATGATGGACATGTACCTGAGCACACAAGAGACACTCTCTCTGCAAGAGATGTTAGACTCTGACATCAAGACAGAGATAGACGCTGTACTTGGTGGCGACCTCAGTTTATCTCTCAGCGAACTACCTCCCCTCGACCTGGACGATGCCCTGGGCGGATCCGGGGACTTGATGTGGTTCAGTGGTAACAGCTGCCTCCTCAGTACAAACAGTAACTCTTCCAACTCAAACTTCAACTTCGACTGGAACGGTGGTGAGGGGCCCGGCGGACTCGTCAACCCCAACACCATCATGCCTGTAAAGATTGTGTCCGTCCCATCCTCCCATGCAACCACTTCAAGTCTGTTGATGGTGTCCTCACCTTCGTCTCCTCCAGAATCACCGGTGGTGGTGGACGATATCTCGACCCCCTCAAACATGGCTGCCACAGAGACTGCGGCTGTCAGCTTTGCTAGGTCTCTCGCTTCCATGGTATCCACTTCAGGTTCATCCATTGTACAAACTAGTTGCCCGGTGCAAACAGCGATGCTGCGTGTGTCAGCTTCGTCTCGCGTAGCTCCTGTGAACAGACAATCCCTTCTGACCACGTCTAGCGTGTACTCGCGCTCAGTAACCAGCAGCACGACAACGACGAGCCCAAACAGGGCGCCTTTCCCACCTCCCCAGGTTGTGGTCACCAAGAAACAGACAGCTAGGCACTACGGAGACATGGATTGTGATGCTCGCTTGTATCCCAAACCAGCGTATTCCTACTCGTGCCTCATCGCCATGGCCCTGAAGAACAGCAGGACAGGGAGTTTGCCGGTGTCGGAAATCTACAACTTCATGTGGTGAGTGGATGCTCATTCCTTTCACACATCCTACCAGACAGTCTTCATTAATACAATATAACCTCTTTTTTTTTTAAAACCAAAACCAAAGGGTATTCAACAATTTTTAAATATCCAATATTCGAACTGACAATTTTTACGAGGATTGCCTATGGGCAGCTAGTCAGTACACAATAAATCACAAACCTCAAAATATGCTAACATATAAACACACACCATTTTTATATGCTCTATAAAACAGTTACTCTTTCCATGCTGAATGTCACATGATTACATTGGCACACAGAAGTGACGATGAAAGCTGAGCCCGCACACACCCTATTCTAGGAAACCTGCTCGCCTCCAGTGCACATTGCAAAATTCCCCACTTTCTCAATGGTAAAAAGTAACATTTAATTCGAATTTTAAAAGGTGATATTTAGTTCGAAACTTATAGACTTTGTTAATTTTTTCAAGTATGTACTCATTTCAAACCTAGCTTAACAATCTAAATTAAATTATTCCATATGCCAAGATTACATTAACAGGGTGGTGTCCAGCGACCTGGAAAACAGGGAATTATACTTCATTCACTGGAGAAGTTTACCTCTGAAAGGTCTTTTTTCTTACCAATATCCTACTATATAATATATTTCTGGTAGGGAAAACAGTCCTTTCCCAGGTAAACTCCTACCGTGAACGAACAATAGATCAAATTTCTTGACTTTTCACACAGTCACTAAAATAAAGGCCAACACTACTTTTATTTGATATAATCAACTGTCAAAAAACATTTATCTTCACTGCGAAATTATTTTAGTACGTTTGTCCATTTTGAATATACTAATGTCAATTCTCAAAGTCAACATGGGGTTTTCATCTAATGCTTCCACCCCTCTATTGTGTCTTCGCCCAAAGTGGAGTCATTAGTTCACTAGCCCGTGTAAGGTGATCTTCTAATGTCTCAATATGGTCCAACTGAAAGCCAACGTGTAACGTACGACCCAACGTCCTGTCCCATTGCTTTAGGCTGACATCCTCTAACCCCTTCATAGAGTGTTATAATTTCAAAATGTGTAAGTTGAAATTTTGATACAATATGGTTTATAATTTAGTGACTGGAAAAGTCAGGGAATTTTAAAATATAGTTGGCTGGACACCTTGATCAAGGACTAATAAACGAAATATGAAACATTTCAAATTTCTAACTGCTTGTAACTTTTACATTTTCTTATAGGGCAAATAAAGTTACAGAGGAATATTTTGGGGAAGTATTAGCTCATTAAAACATATATTTTATAAACTTTTTTTTTGTAATTGTTAGTGTAATTTTAATGTCATTAATGACATGATTTTTGAAGTTTCTCTATCAGGCCTAAATTTTTATTTGAGTGTTGTTTTTATTTTTGAATCATATTTTTAGAATGTTTTTTCCTAATAAATGCATTATATTCAGTTGTTTTTTTTTTTACAAAAGTACTTAATATTTATACAAATGAGTGCCATTCTTATTCCAAGAACAAGTGGTGTTTTCATATATTTTTAAAATCTTACATTTTAAAGATGTGGTATTTAGATTTTCTTTTTGTTTTGACTGGTGACACTTTAAAATATATATATATATATATACTCTTAAAATTTTAAAATTATGAATAAACTCAAACTTGGGAGTTGAAATACTCTATTTGAATGAAAAAACTCACGTTTGCAGACCCCTTATTTATATAATATTGTTTTACTTATTAATGGCATATGTCTATTGATAAGACATTACTAACTTGATTGAGTTTCTTACACCAAATTTTACAAAATGCTATGTTTGTTTAGCGAGCACTTCCCTTACTTCAAGACTGCGCCCAACGGTTGGAAGAACTCTGTGAGGCATAATCTTAGCTTGAACAAGTGCTTCGAGAAGATTGAAAAGCCTACGGGTAATAGTGGGCAGCGTAAAGGCTGTCTTTGGGCCATGAATCCTTCCAAGATAGCCAAAATGGACGAAGAAGTTCAGAAATGGTCTAAGAAGGATCCTGTTGCTATCAAGAAAGCCATGGTATATCCAGGTATGTTTTTATATGCTGATGTTTATTTATTTTAGGTGTGCCAAACCCAAAACCTTTGATAGTAATGTCAAAAGACTCGAGAATAAAATTTTGATGCCCCCTTTATTTTAGCTCTCATATCCCATTAAATGGAAGTGCTGGCATAGAAAAAAAATTGAACTATTCTGACTTGGTTAATTTTTCATTTTATCCATTAGTATCCCCCCCCCCTCTCACACACATACACACAAATACGCCAGTGCTGGAAAATTGTAAATATTACCTTTTTTGTTCTATTGCTTAAATCAAACATGGCCATTTTGTCTTAAGAGGTCGAATGATCCTTTTAAAAATACATGCCAATCTTTGAACCAAAATATTTAATTTACTTTCAGTTTCTTACTTTTTTTTAACTTGTGTTTTTTTAAACTATTTAAATAAAGAAAATTACTTTAAAGAAATTTGTTAGTCGTTAATGTTTAAAAAACAAGTTCTACACAAAATTTGGCATTAGGAAATAACACAAAAAAAATATTGGAATACTTTTGCTATTTCTGATAGAAAATACTGGGATGGTTTTAAATGTTATAATTATGTATTTTTTTGCTAAATTTTGGTTTAAAGTTGTACATTTTAGTGTACGGGTGGGAGGAGCTTATCCTACTTAGTTCACCATTTTGCAACTAGGTGGCAAAATTATTGTGGGGTCTTCAATCCATGAAATCTTTTCATCCCAAAGCAAAAATTGAAATATGGTTTTTTTTTTAAATTCAAAGTTCATCACATTTATAATTAGTTAGCATTTAATAAAATAAGTTCTTGATATAATAATAAAGGTTACTTTTTTCCTAGTAGGAAATCAAAGTTAAGATAATAATATATAGAAGGCTCATAAAAGTGGATATTTCGTTTGATAAAATGGAAACGTGTCCTTTTTGAAGTGACCAGTTCAATTAAGGGTCCCTGGGTATCACTCATGATTGTACTTGCCTGTGCAGAGAACTTGAGTCTCTTGGAAAGAGGAGCTATAAAACGAGACAAGTCTTTTAAGTTGGAACCTGCCAGTAGTCCTAGCGCAGAGGAAGACGACACTGACAGTGACGATCAGGTCGGCAACGAGACTTCACACTTCAAGAACGTCAAACCAGAGTTTGTTGACATCAATCACCTGGACGATTTTGACGAGTCCAGTCTTACAGACTTTGAGATTCAGGTATATTGTCTCACATATTCTTCTGATTCTTGGGGCATAGTCCTTAGTAAAGATGTAATGATACTATAGTAACATTTTTAGAGAAAAAACCTATATATATATACTATGTATTTTGGGCCAAAATTTATATTTTCCTATGTTATTAGTGCTTTGTATAGGTATTGATGCCATCTGTCAATAGTGACAGCCGTAGACAACATTGATTGATATATGAGTACATGAACGTAGACCTAGTCATTTTTCAAATTGTCAAATAAGGCCTTTCCTATTAAAATTTGACTTTACAGTGTTTGTCCTTTATGTTATTCCTTATACATGTTCTTATCTAAGTGTCCTCTCATTCTTTACAATTTTTTTTTTTTCTTTCCTTTTGAGTTTTGTTTCCCTCTTTTAGGAAGTTGCGTTGCACCTTTCACACTCCCCCCCAATGGGTTCCAATAGAATGAAACCTAGTTTGGGGGATTGGGTGGTAACGATTGATTTTATCCAAGAGGTAGCCATTACTTCTTTGTGAAAAGGCAAAGTAAAGTTGTGAACTGTGTTTCATTTTAAAAGTCAAATTGTGTTTGTTCACATCCGCCTTTCCTGTATTTTAACTTCCAAGTGTAATGTCTACAGTAAGAATCATATCAATTATGTTATATACTCTAATTGTGTAGGTGGCCGAGGGTGTTTATGAAGACTTGGATTCAGATGAAGAGAGCTTAAACCTAGGCGTCACCGTCAGGTCGACTGCTTCTAATGAGTTAGAGGATGAGGGTAACAGTGCTTCATTAAGCAAAAGAAGCCGCCTGTTGGCCGGCACAATTCAAGGGAACTATGTCTACAAACATGTGACAGGTCTCTCAGGGGCGAAGCGAAAATTACCTCCCGGTAGCTCGTTCATCAAGCTGGAGAACCCGTGAACAGCCCTGATGAGTGACGAGACATTGTAATTGACATGTCAGTGGTATAACAATAGTTGGCCAACAAACGACTAGTTCTAAGTTTTCTGTCGGCTCAAAGGATTGGTACCACTCGAGTTTCCTAGTATTACTTAACTAAATAAATGTGATTAGAAATACGATTCTAGAAAATATTTAACTTCCCGCTTGTTTGATGTGAATTTTAAGACAAAATTCTGTATTGGTTCTTAAAACATGGAAGTTGCTTGTTTAATGAGCTAAGATCTACCACCGACTACCTAATATTTTAGGAGAGAGCTTTTAAATATCATGCAAATCAACTTGTTTGAACATAAGATGTGTGCCATTTTAAATGTGTTTGAATATAAATAGATTTTATTATTTCAATATAAAAAGTTCAGTTTTAAATCATTGTTGGTTGATAATATTTTTTAATTTGTGAAGTTCAATACATGTATTGTATTTGTTATTTAAATTATGACCGGGGGCTAGTAATGATGGTGTTGATGCCCAAAAAAACATACCTGGGAAGTATTCAATTCTTAATTATCATTCTTACTTAACCCAAGTCTCTTTTGTAGTTTTGATACAGTGGCCTGCTCAATTTCGGGTGAACACTGCTAATACTTTTATTTTATGTAGTCACTCATATCTAGTTGATGCAACAATAACATTTTAGATATGTAAAGCTAAATGCTAGGTCAGCAATCTTCGGTATTTTCTGTTAGTGAGATGTATGAACGGAAATTTATAAGTACCACGTATTTCTCATCATATTTGATAATACTGAAGATAAGATGGTCAAATCTCTCGAATCCTATCGTAAAGTATAAATTGTATTAGAAATATTTTTTTTGAGATTTTTGCAAATCTTGAATCCTATGATATATGAGATTCGTACAAATCTTAAAAACGTAATTCCTATTACAATTTTGTTGACCCCCAACTTAATAAAACAATTTTATTCATTTGTTTAAAAGGAATTATATAAAATTGTGAAATCGGAAGAATAATATTGTGTTTACCATCTGGGAAATTTGGGGAAAAACTGGAATCAGCCGGAAATGTGATTTGTTCATTTTTTTTATTTTTATTAGCTGTTTAATATATTTGATAATTTTTATAATTCCTGGTAGACTACTGGTATGCTAATACAAAAACTGTTGTGGGGCAGGGTAAGGGGGGGTTATAGAAGGGTGTGATATATTTTTGAGTCGGGGAATTTTTCTAAATGATCAGGAAAAGTCGGGAATTTCATTGGTCAAGGTTGAGTAGACACCATGAATAATAAACTTAAAAAAAACACGACAAAATAGTATTATATAATTAATTTATCAAACGCGCTTTCTCTTTGTTTATGACAATGGACTGGATTTTACCTAATTGCCTTTTTCTTTTCCTTGAGCGCAAAACGTAGGCAGTTTAGATATATATGTATGTACATTTCATGTTAATGAAAATTCATTATGTTTATTTTAAAGTGTCTTTAGTTGCCTTTTCTGTTGCTTTTAGCCTATTTAATGAATAAGAGCCTTATCTCTTTTATTTCGGTTTTGTCCTCTCTTTTTTCTACAGTAGAGATTTTATGATGAAAAAGAGTGTCTGGTTTCTTAGAAACTAAGCTGTGGGATACTTGTTTGGAGTAGGTTTGAAAATCAACACTTGTTAAATATCTTCCAATAAGTGTAAATCGGGCGGAGGACAAACAGCTTGCTGTTGCAGGAGAAAAGTTTAAATTGTTTGGAAACTGCAGATTAGAAATTTTGTTCCTTGACTTCGTGTAAAGTAGAACTAGGCTTTTCAAATTTTAAAGTATCTAGTTAGCAGCATCATGTGACCCGACTCGGCGGCAGAATAGTCACTATCTTAGACTGGACTGTCGATGAAGGTGAGATCACGATTTGAATCGCTGTATAGTGTACTTACGGTGTTTTCCGCTAAATCTTGTCTCGCCACTCAATGCAGGTACATTTCCTCACTATTCAACTTTTCTTACCACTAACACATTAGTATATTTAGTACATATGTGTACAATCTGGAGGAGTGGTGAGATGTGGTGCTAAAAGAAAAGAGAAAGGAAAATACATCACTGTGAATTTGCTGTAGGTAACAAGATAATAGGCAGTAAAACCAATTTTACACTGATTATTGTGCGCTTGTTTTCCCTAGAACAGCTATTTTTTTATAGATTTTGGTTGCCATAGAATCCACTCCCTATTTACAATGTAATAGACATTACAATTACAATTAAACATTTTAAGACTTGGAGGTTTCGAAGTTGTATGCGAGATTTAAAAGAAAATCTAGGATTTATATTTGGGAAATATAGTTGCGGTACAGGGGGTACTTGAGGTAGTAGAGGAAGCTAGGAATGAGCTGGTGCGGACATGTAATGAGATTGGAAGGGGAGAGGATTCCAAGAAGATTGATGAATATGGAGAATGTAGTGAAGAGATGGCAAGGGAGATCAAGGAGGAGATGGGAGGAACAGATAGCAAGTGAGAAGAGGAGAGAGTAGGAGGAAGTTCACAAGGATATAGAGGCATTTTACTAAACAGACCTGGCCACAAGCTGGAAACGGTCGATGATTCGGGAAATATAGGATTCAACCCATCGCTAGATATATTGAGTTGGCTTAACTAATGCTTGGTTCAGGTATGTTTAAAACTTTTTTTTTGTGAATATTTTCCCCTAACTCTGCTATTAACTGTGTGGTTGAAGCATACATTATTTCTCTGGGGCTATCAACTGCAAGTTGTTGGAATCGTCGAGGATTGTGGTGCTCTCGTTCTATGGCACTGCTGCGTTGTGTATTAGCTTTGCCCTAGTGTGAAACACCGCGGAAGATAATTACAATCTCGGCTGCTGTTGAAGCATATTTATATGCACCTGAAAGCCAGGCCATTCCATTTCTGGCCCTGCTTTCAAGTGCAGCCAGCTTGAATAGCACTCGAGTTAAAAAAAGAAAATGAGTAAGAATTAATTTTTTAGTAGTTCACTCTTAATGGGATTATTAAGAAATGAGGAGGATAGTAAGGAGAGGAGATATTTGCAAATCATAGAAAGTGCAGGGGATTAGATTGTTTCAGATACCAACTTATTTGCGCCGTAATTGGGGTGAACATCCTTGGCAAGGTAATACTAATTATGATAACTTTGAGTGAAGGTTATTTTGTTTATGAAATCACACTGCCAAATCATCAACTGTTTTCAGCCTGTGGCCAGGTCTATTTAGTGAAATGCCTCCATCACCCTCTTTCCTCCCCTCATTCTTCTCTTACTCCTACACTTGCTGTTATCTGCTCCTCCCATCTATTTCTTTACCTCTCTTTTGGTATTTTTCCTACATACTTCCATCTTCATCATTTTCCCTGGCATTATCTCCTTTTCCATCTTCATTACATGATCATACCATCTCAGTCTTGCTTCCTCTACTATCTCATGTACTCCAACATCCTCATTACATGATCATACCATCTCAGTCTTGCTTCCTCTACTATCTCATGTACTCCAACATCCTCATTACATGACCATACCATCTCAGTCTTGCTTCCTCTACTATCTCATGTACTCCAACATCCTCATTACATGTCCATACCATCTCACCCTTGCTTCCTCTACTATCTCATGTACTCCAACATCCTCATCCCACCCTTGCTTCGTGTAATCCCTGTACCTCAACTCATGCTTGGAAAACTTTATTCTTTATACGGTTTCTCCTTTTGACAGTCAACACTATCCGATTTGCTTGTTGGTCAATTTCTTTTCTGCATCTCACAATTATGTTTTTTTTTTAAACTACGTGACTGAATTTCTTTTGTAGTATAATCAACATTTATTGGATGCCGGAATGTAGGGTGCTTGCGACATATTTACACTTTGAAAGGGTAACTAGAATTTGTTTATTGTTGCGTCAAATTGATAATTTGTGAGAACTGAACTGTTATGAATGCAACCGCTTCAGGTTTTGTGACAAGCTCCTGGTTGTCACTAAATTATTTGACAAACGTCATTTGTATGATAGTATCTTGTTCAGTGATAATTGTTCAAAGTGCCTTGTTATGTGTGTGTGGTTAATTGTACCATTCAGAAGGGACCAAAAATTTGTTATAAACAATGGAGTCATTCTAAAGTAATATTTTTAAATCACTGTGTATATAATAATTGTACTTTTGCTTATATACAGTTGTTATGATGTAATGTAATTAAAACTCTTGTATATCTCAGATTTGTAAGTAATGCGATAGGCATTCCATTTTGAAATGGGAATACCGGTGTGTACCATTTAAAGACGCGGTGCCAGCATTGGTTAAAGTGTAGGATTCACTATGTTCACTCTATATTTAATAAAACTCTTCAACACAGGTTTTATTCCCAGTAATAAAATTAGCTGTAAAAAATGGCCGTTGTTAGCAAAGTGCTGCATATCAGCAATGATTGTAATATAACCATAACATACACCCTCCGGAGTATTGATCTAACTCTTTAACAGATTGGGGATGACACATTTTAACTTCAAAATGAACATGGATCCATCTTAACATTTAGCTACTGTGTATTTAAACATTAATGTGAAGAAAACATGAATCAAAGGGGGTACTAAGTCGATATAGATTAGCAAAATAAAGGGAAAAGGATCAAATATGAATTTCAGATCTGATTGTAACTGTATATAGAACGTTTTCCATTCCAATCTACAAACATACAAATAACCAATACCAAACTTTATAAACATAAAATATGATTTAACTAAGCACATTAAAAAAACAATATTAAAGTGCCAATATTAAATCCTTTTTAAGTGTGCCTACTAGTGATATGTCCCATCATAATTACAGGACACAAATGATTGACAGATGACGTTTCCTCAGATATGCATGAGTGGAATATAAAGACATGCTAGAAATAACTTATTTAAAGTCTTGGGGACGACTTTGACTATTGGGAAATTATAATTATTATTAAAACATTATATAAGATTAAAGAATGCCTAATGGTTTAGTGTAACACAGTACACTTATAGGAAATGAGTTTAGGCCTCGATGAAACTCTGTGGTGTGTGGCCGCAAACGAGATATAGCGGTCACCGCCGTTAGTGATGATAGCGCCAAAATTGTGGGTAAAGGGTGTAATGTGGTCAGCATGAGCCCTTTGGCTGTTAATCGCTCCTCATTCATCCTCACGAGGCCGAGTTTGACCCGCTGCTTCACAGATAACTTTTAAAAGCACCGGGGATTGAACATGAGCACGTTTAAATATTATGCTATATTTTTGGAAATACTCCTTTTTCTTACTAAGTTATATAAAATAGTTAAAAGGACACAGATTTTTTTTTGCAGATATATATTTAAAAATGCTTGAAAAAAAAATCTAACTTTTGCTTCATATAGAGTGAAAAAAAATCATTTTATTTCTTGCAACCCAGTTTCTTAACACATCTATTAAAATAAAATGTGTATGCTCAATGCTGTGACAGGCAACAATGGTTTGATTTAATAGATTGTCGATGTGTTTTATGTCTTATTAAAAAGGAACATTCATGAAAATTTAAAAAAATATTCTGTGAAAGTGTAAAGAAATGAAGAGGGAAGCTTATTTGATTTCCATCAAGGCCTAAGCTAACAATTCTATCAGTCGCATTATATTGCACAGTTTTCTTAAATAAAACAATGGTTTCTTGGTTTTCCTTTGGTTGAAGCTAAGATAAATTCTTGTTCTCTCTCATTTTAACTAACAAATATATGTCCCCTTCCAAGAGGCAGCTGGTAGTGAGTGATGTTTCACACTTCCTCATCAAGATACCATTGTTGAAGTGTTTTAAGCTAGTGAGTTTGTGTTTTTATACACTCAAATAATTTTTATTTAAGGACTTATTGCATATTGAATAAGGCATTTGGGTTAAAATGTAGTGCTAATAATATTAGTGTAACACAAGCTTAGCTAGACATACTTTAATATTGTCCCTAAAATAGGCCGCATCCAAAAATATGTTGCACCCCAAAAATATCACTAAATAGAACAAACTCTTCATAATGCAAATGGTACCACTTTGAAAGGAAACTACACCATGATTCCTGCTTCCTTCTTGCTTGTATCTTCTACACATTTTTTGTTTTTGTTTATTCTAATACAATCCAGATTTAATAATTTTCAGTTTGTTTTTCCAATATGCCGAGAGACAAAAACTTGTTAAATAAATAATTACTGCTAACACACTAATCTTGTGTTGGACTAGACTGCCAAAGATGGGGAGATCAGGGTCCATTCCCCGTTAAGTGCACCGAAGATGGTTTTTCACTCGACACAAATGCAGGTGCATTTCCTCTAAATTAAGCCTACCTAATCTGTGTGATTTAAAGTAATCTGGATCAGTCTCTGACCTGTGACAGTTTTGTAAAATGTCCCCATCTTCCTTTGTCCTTCCGTCATTATTCCTTCTTGACACGCATTCATCCTTCTCCTGGCATGTGCCATACCCATTTCTCTTGCACATCTGCTGCTACCATATTTTTCTTGATCTCGGGATTTTCTTTCAAAAAACTATTTAAGCAAAATATAACCTATGTTGGCTCAATTGTATATTGTATTGTGTGTTGTACATAACCTATAATTCCTTGTAAAATAAATGTATTCACTTATTAAACCAGTGTAACTTGCTAAAATGGCAATATTTGCTTGTTTTAGGAATGTGTTAATAAGATAAGAATTTGGTATCAGTTTCTAAGATCACAAAGTAAAACAGCTGTATTAATTGGTGTAATTTATTGTGTGTACTTAAGCTCCATATTTTGTAAATCATACATTTTTATGTAATTTTAAATGTAAATAAACTTTGATTTACATCATAAATACAAAGTTTAGCACAGGTCTCTTAATATTACGTTTTTAAGTGTTGAGCATTTTTTGTTATAATTTTGAAAGTGTGGGACTTTTCATCAAACATGTCTTTCAATCTTGCACATTCTCAATATCTAAAAAAATAAGTTATTTTATGTGGATAGGCCATTTTAATCAAATTTAATTGGGTTGTAAAAAATTCTATGTATAAACAAAATGACATAACAAAGCTTCAGATACAAACTTATCAAATCATTGTAAACAGTTTTGCAGAAACATTGTAAAATAGGATATGTTTTGATATTGTCATGATCTCTTGTCTTCAGGGTGAGTCAGGTGTTAATCGGGTTTTAATTTTGGTACCAACGAGTCATCTTTGTGAATGTAATAAGATTTTCTTACCCACCGTTTTCTCTTGTAGATCATGAAAGCTAAGTTTCTCACTCAGTAAATGTTTATTTTCATAGTTATTAACT
>CABEEJ010001777.1:72038-83175 GCA_901482245.1 Timema douglasi | reverse complement strand
GGGGGGGGGGGGGGGGATATGTTTTACCATACAACGTGAAAAAATAGATTGAAAATACTTTTGCTATTATTATATAAAATTTAACTCTACAGTTGGTGCATTCATTTGTTTTGTGTAGTTTTTCTAGCAAGGGTTTTGATGGTAGCTTAATTTTTTTTTTAAACTCCTATAATTTCATTATTTTAATGTGTTCATTAAAACTTTACTGAGTGAGTATTTTAACTTGAATTACTTGTATCAAAAGTTAAAGTTCTAAATGTACTTGTTTACTGTCCATCTCGGTTATTTGATAAATAAAACTTGCCAAAATTAAATCACAAGTTCGTTCCTGGCGCCTATTCTAAAGTAATGTGGACTCTTGATGTACCAGGTGGCTCAGTGAAATACAAAGGTTAATGGCAAATGCTGGCTTAAGGCGGATTATTGGTAATGTGATGGTCCTAGTCCTTAGTGTAAATATTAAAATAATGTACAAAATGTGTGTCATAGACAATGAAATGTTTTGTCTTTTTTTACTCTTTTTGTATTGTAAATAAAATTACACAATTGAATGTTATGCTGTTTACTAGTTTTCTTCGGCCAATATTATTAATTTAGTTTGTAAAATGACACCTGGAGATACGAATTGAACCCATGACATTTGGCTCAGTATTCCAATATTCTACCTAGGATTGGGTCCTTGCTTAGGATCATTCTTCACTCAGTTAAACAAATTTAAATTAATTGAATTGTGTTCTAAATATATATGGACAATGCTCTAATTACGATGATTTGTGACCTCTGTGCTGGTATTCATAGTGCTTACGTTTAAATGTTGAGAGCTATACCTTTAGGCAAGCTTTTATATTCATCCAAAGTGATGTCAGCTGTTGGCGTAGTGATATATTAGGGATAACTTCTAGTAACATTTCGAGCTGTCATCCAGGTAAACTTGGCTCGTGAATGCCTTATAGATGCGACTTTAGGGGAGATGTGACAAAGTAGCAATTTGTGATTTTACAACACATTCAAGACACGTATCCAGAGGGGGAGCTTGTGAGCCTGAAGCGCCCCCCNCCCCCCTCACACGAAATCATAAATAAAAATATTCTCTTATAATAAATTTCTAATTAAAAAAATACAACAGTAATAATTTCAGTTTCACTTTCTTAACCGTACTACATTGTGAATAATAATGTGTAATATACTCATGAATTCCTCCATACACACACACACACACAAGATATGTAAAAATTTTGTAAAAAAAATATATATATATTAATTTTGACCCATGCATTCACTAATATACTTTTTATGACTTTGAATAAAAAATTCATTAGTTATTATAAAAATGCATGTAAAATTAGTATATATATTTTTTTATTAAAACTCATAAAAAGTTTATAAATTAATAGGGAATGCAAGAATGGGTCTACTTCAATATATTTTTCTCTTTGTGGAGATCAATTTCAGCCCCCCCCCCTCACTTTAGTCTTGAGATGTCATTGTTGAGCAATCTTTGAAGAATGAGCTCCCTCAAAAAAATATGGATACATGCCTGACACATCCTTACAATAATTATGTAGTTCGTAGTTTTTCCTAGTTCAAATACTAGCAGGGTGAAGTGGTTTTTCCTTTTCCTCCATATACATTTATTGAAATTCTACTTATCGAGCATAATTAAATGCTTGTAGGTCATATAGGTAGTAGGACAAGTTTGAAATTAAATTATCATATGGGTTGATTCCTTAGTTTAATCAGATAGGTAACTTCACCAGGATGCCTCTGAAGTTTGTAAAGCTCACATACATTACAAACAATATAATCTTAGAAAAAATTCAAATTTTATTGTTTGAATATTTAAGGCCAGTCTACAACCAACATACCCGCTTGTCGGACTCGCAACTACGCAATCGCAAATGCACTCGTAATTACGCTTTTATTAAATACAAAATAGACTGTCTACAATGAAAAGTCGTAAAACGTAATTTCAACCAATAGGAACAAACACATCAATGATGACTACAAAAGTCAAATTCATATTAATGTTTTCAAATAAGAAATAAATATTTAAAAAATATTTAAATGGTTAAATACACATGATTTTAATTGAAAATCCTGTATTCATTACTATACATTTCCAAGAGCTGTTCTCATAGACCAAACAACTTCATTTTATTTGATTTTAGTAGTCCATCCATATTTGTTTTTTTGTTGGCTGAACGCAAGCCAACGCAACTACATAAACGCAAGAGATGAACAATGTTCATCTCCTCCCGACAAGCGGGTCCGACAGTTCCGACACACGATTGTGTTGTTGTAAGCTATTGTAGACAGACAAAATTACGTTATTGCGTGGTTGCGAATCCGACAAGCGGGTGCGTTTGGTTGTAGACGGGCCATTAAAAGCATTTCTAGGTACAAATTTTACTAAACTAACCTCAAAGAAAAAGATGGTTGGATTCAATAGATATTGTGAGGAAGATGAAAAGGTGTGGAAAATGTATAAGTGCCTCATATTTCTCGTCTCCTTTTAATGTCACAAAAGCATTTCTCGAGGAATAATATATTAAATAAATATTACAAGTTTTTTTTTTTACATTTAATGCGAGTTAATTCAACATTAATAAAGTGCAATAAAGCAACATACATATATATTGCCAATAACCAGTATAAACATACATACATTTTTTCCACTTATTAAATAGCAATACAAACTTTATTAGCAAGAAGACAGTGATCAAGTTGATACAGTGCAAACAATTTAAGATAACTTGGAAATAAAAAACAACAACAGATAAGCCTAAAGAGTTGAGTACTTACAGATTTCCTTTGGCAAATTATTGGTATAAGTTAATCAAAACTATTGTGATATTTATTATACATGTCACTTTAATATCATTGCACCTTAATCATAACAAACACCACTAGTGATATGTGAGGAAGTCTAACCTAGCCCCACACCTACTAGTGATGTGATGAGGTCTACAAATACTTTATTTCAGACTTTTAACTTATTGAGAAATGGTCAACTATGATTAGCCAGGATAAACGGCTCAAAGAGTTATTTCTGGTGGCACCGCGCCTAGACGCCTAATTCAAGTTCTGTATTGGAACAACAAATAGCTAAGGTGTTAAATTTATCTCGACCTTAAAATATGAGTGAAGAATGACATTGGGCACGGGACGACTGCTGGATAGCCCAGTGGTTAAAGTATTAGCATACCTCACCAAAGGTCCCGGGTTCAACTCTCGTGTACAGGTGTCATTTTTCAGTTTAAAGAATATCTATCTATCTATATTAAAGTGGAGATGTACGGAAGCGAGCTAAGGTTAGTAGTTTTGCACTTTTTATAGCAACACTTTTTTTTTGGTCAAAATAAATAATATATTGTCCCAGTAGTAATTTTCTTCACGCAGTGATATCAACAGTTTGTTGAATATCTGTCATGAGCATAGCGGCATTAAATGACAAATTTTTTAAATGAAAAGAAAAAGTTGTCATTAAATTCCAGGACACATTTGACATATATTCAACAACTGTTTGATATCACCGTGTGAAGAAGACTGAACTCTTTGTTTCTACTAGAGAATTATTTGATTTATTTTAACTCAGAAAAAAAGTTTTGATATAGAATCTACAAAAATAATATCCTTAACTTGCGTTCCCTGCACTCCCACCTTAAATTTAGGTTTTACAATTATAGTTTGCCTATAAACGTACTAATAGTGGTAAAAGATAACTATTAAAAAATTATTATTAAAAAAAAAGTTATAACAAATTTCTTATAAAAAAAATAAGGTATCGATATTAAACATAGAGACAATTTTGTAAATAAATTAGGTATTAGTAGAGCAGCCATTTTATCGCAGTGGGGTAGAGGATAGAGATGAGAGACTACTGAGACTTCCTGGCCCAGAGCCTAGGTTTAACTTGTCAATTTCTTCATCGGCTTGGTTGTTCTTGAGCTCTTGGAGGGTGTAGACAAACTTGTTCCATTCATCATGACGGGGCTGAGCCAGTTGCTGGCGGCACAAACAAACAAATGTTAATTTACTTTACATCCACTACAGTTTCCAGCCTGTCGTAGCTTCGTATGCCTTATAATCCAACTTAAAGACTAGAACAGGCACAACATCCAGTCCCCGACCGTCAATTTATCACTATGAAAGGGTAGACACACAATCCACAAATGATAAATTTTCGGCCACGCCAGTAATCGAGCCCAGTCAAAAGATATGCTCCCGACTGAGCTAAAGTCAAACAAACACATGTGTTGACCGTTGTTTCAAACTAGAGGCATAGTGCAGGCGCTGGAAGTAGTTGAGGACGGCAACTATGTTCGGACTCTTATACCCGAGACCCCAATCAATGGAAAAACTCATCTTGCCAGGAGTTGCGGTGGTCCCTTCCCAACCCCTCTGTGTGCCCTATGGTAAGCATAGCGCGCTGTCTATTGACACAACAACGTGGCGTTAAAAACTGTTTGTCGTATACGCATAAATAATTCAATTTTCGTTATTTTTGAGTGTTTATTTAAAGCGAGTTTTATTAAGAAACATAATAAATGTCGTTAGAAGTGGTAAATTTGAAAAGAAAAAGACCAAACGAATTATGGTGTTTATTTTGTGATAAAACAAGTGATTTAGTTAAAGAACCAGAATCAACTACGCAGTATGTATGGAAAAGACAACAAGGGAGACCAAAAAAGAAACGGGAGAAGCAGATAACATTAAGTGTACAAGTGAGAGAAGAAGAATGGAAGCAAATATAGGAGGGAGGAAGATGGAGATATTTTACTAAAGTGACCTGACCAAAGGCTGTAAACAGTCAATATAATGATGATGATGATGTGTCTTTCTAAGAACATCATTTTCTAAATGCAAATATATTGTGCAATGACATACCTCCCCCACGTCATAGACCCAGATCTTGCCCATGTCGTCCCCGACGGTCACATGTAGCCCCGAGGGTGTCCAAGACACCCTGTTGAGTGCAGAGGCCCCCTCTACAATAACACTAGCCACTGGAACCTCAGTCTCTTGATTCAGGTTCCACAGGTCCAATCTACCTGTGCCGTCCACAGTGGCAAACAACGCGGGATGAATCGGGGACCATGCCACATCGTACACGTAGTCCCCGTTGTCTTCAAACGAGTACAACGGCTTGTTTTCCTTAAAAAAAAAAGGGCAGTTAATGATAACCGATCTGGTCATCCGCCAATAACACAATCGGTAAGCCGATAGATAAGGACACAGTTATAAGCCCATAGCCAACATTTGGATCACCCATTCTTAAAACCTATCTATGTTAATGAGCCCAAGTGATTCATCGTTGTTAAGCTCTTGACTGACTGCCTTGTCCTTTGTTGTGATAATAGTCGCGGGGTGGCTAATAGTGATTGAGTAAACAATTACAGTCAATAACAAGGGTATGGCCTGCTTCAGTGGGCGCATGGTCAATCGAAGAATACTTCATTCAATTCAGATTTGTTTCAAATAAAAAACAATAATTTCACACTCGCCCCCAAAATAATTCAACATACAACTAGAGTTGAGCAACAGTTAAAGCAGTTGCACATCCTAATGTATCCTTTGTTTACCCTGTAAGGAAGAAAACTTACCTTGCATCATTCCACTATGGTATAGCTTATAAGATAAGGTCATAGTGTAACCCGTCACGGTTAAAGACTGCTACCTTTCAAGGTACTAAATGATGTGAACGCTTCACAACACTATTAACACCGTGTCTTACTAACTGTTCAGGTTCCACGCATAATGTGCTAGGGATGAGTAAGGTTTAAAATTCAAAGGAAGTGTACCTGTATTTGCATGAAGGGATAGTGGAAAACCACCCTCAGTACACCCGACCTGGACTCGAACCCCGATCTCTCTATCTGCAGCAGTCTAGTTTATTGTAAGAGTGATGCCCTAGACCAAACTATTTACAGTATAAGTGATAGCAGCACATGGGTACCGCTGTTATGTACCTTAAGACTCCATAGTTTGACAGTCCAGTCAAAGGAAGACGTAAGGAAAAGATGCGAGAAGTCTATTCCCCCCTGCACAGCGTGTGTTGATATTCCGGTGACTGGTCCCTGGTGGCCGTCATACGTCTCTGTAACTCCTGCTTTGCTGCCGTGACGACAAGCTGACAGACCGAGCGAGTCAACAAGATTAGAGGGGGATGGAGGTTCCCAGTGCATGGCAAAAACAAACTATAGAACGCGGACAAAATACCAACAATATGAGAGAAAAGGTGTGATAAGTTTTAACAAAATACAAGTATTGGGAATAATTTTCCTAGTTTCATTAGTCTCGCAAAATGAAATACTTTCCTTAAAGAATTATAAGAGAGGAAAGTTGGGATAGTATTTGTAACTCTCTGTTAACCCCGAACAATATCAAGCCCCCTTTGTATATTTCCGCTATGGCTTAGTTTATAAAATGGGGCCATGGTGTTATACGCCAAGTAAAGGCTGCTCAGGGTAAATGTAGTGTACCTTTGCTATAAATTTTCACAACCCTAAGATTTGTTTGTTGGTACAAGGTACACAGAATATTTGTCGGAAACACGGCGGGGGACGTGCTCACCCGTGTACACAGAGCCCTCCTCACTGCCCACCACAAAGTTGTTGACGTCGTTGTGTGGGAAGGCGAGACAAGTGACCGCGATGGCCTTGCCCTGCTTGTGTTGAAGTTCAAGTGTGTCCTGGGGTTGAGACAACATGTCCAGACTCCAAGAGCACAGCCGACCGTCCGTAGATATACTGATGAGATTGTGAGCGTTCTGCGTCCCCACAACGTTCATGCAGTAGACCGGATGCTGCAGAAACACCACATCCTTAGGTTACCATACGCAAATCTAATATATATACTCTTTAACCTGATTGTCTTCAAAATTAGGGTGCACATCAGAATTGATGGCGTACTAAATCTAAGCGCAAACTAAAAAAAAAACTCCGCCTACTGCTCTGCAATGCGCTCTTGCTCCTTCCTACAGCCTCTCCAACCTCCTTCTTCGTCCTCAAGCTTGGTGTTTATTGATAGACTCTCTTGCACTTTGTTTTGGTTACCTTATTATTGAATGGCCTTCGTACACACTTACTTTAGTTGGTATTGTTTTCAAACAAGAACAACTGAATCATTTCTTATTGTTCTTGTTACAACAGTATTTTGGAGGTTTGGTTAAGAAACTTGAACAAGAACCGATACAGAACAGACTTTTTTTAGTTTCAAGGCTTTTAAAATCAGATTGTGCTTTAGATTCAAGTAAAGCTGGTTTCCTTGTCAGGGAATACAAAACAACCTGCCTCTTTTATTTAAAAATATCCCTATTTTTAAATTATTATGTTGATAATTTTTTTTGTGCACTACGTCTTACTAACCTTTCGGGTTGTACTAATTACGCTAGTGGTTTTAGGGATGAGGGAGGTTATATTTATAGTAATTGTACCCGCATTTGTGTGGAGGAAATGTGGAAAGCTATTACGGAAAAACCACCTTCAGTACAACCGACCGAGATTCGAATCTCAATCTCCCCGTCATCAGTAGTCTAGTCTAATGTGAGAGTGGCGCGTTAGACCATGGAGTGACCGAAGCAGGTTGGTGATAACTAATTGATCATTTGAAAAGTAACATTTTTTTTGTGTGGTATTTATGGTATCTATTTTTAGAAACAAATAGGGATTAAGTTTTTGCATTAGGACGAGGAAAAGGGGAAAAAACTTTGGTTTTAGAGCTGGGAAATCAACTTTATTAGCACCTTTAAAAAAGAAAATAGTTAATAATAATATTTAGCACCGCGTCTTACTACCCGTTCGGGTTATACGCTTTAAGTACTAATTACTCTAATGGATTAGGAATTGGGAAGGTTGAATTAGAGGAAGTGAACCCGCATTTGCGTGGAGGGAGAGTGGAAAACCATTTAGGAAAAACCACCCCCAGTTCACCCGACCGAGATTCGAACCTCAATCTCCCTGTCCTCAGCAGTCGAGCTCAACATGACAAGCGTGTTAGCCAACTACGCCATCAAGGCGGGTAAGAAAATAGTTATTATAGAATGATCAACCATTAGAAAAGTTGGCTGGCCAGATGTCGAAAACGCCATCCATGGCTGAAGACATCTCAATAAGCAAAGATGCACTTTTTGGACTGTCTGAAAAGGTCCTTAAACTAATACTAGTTCAGATATATGGCAAGGAGATTTCAATGATGCAAATTTAGGGGTACAATCTTTGAGGTGCAAGAATAACAGACGAAAGTTATATCTAGCTTTCTAGCATTTCTTGTGTCATTCCTGAGTGACGCGCCAGATTTGCGTAGCATTTACTATAACTGTCAAGATAATGTTACATAATATCTACTTTGCATATTGATATTGATAGTTGGGAAATATAGTTCTGACCCCTAACACTGCCATGTTACTCAACTTGACAAAACACTCACAGTATGGGCTGTAGCAGACAGTGGTGTGCGCTGAATTGGCGTTCTCTTCTGCACTCGATTGTCCCAAAGAACTATCTGGCCCGAATATGTTCCACCCAGAATAAGATTAGGATTAAACCTGAAATAATCATACTATGGATAAGGGCAAGTAGATATATTATGCAGGCGGGCTTTGATAAACATAAGATAGTCATAAAGAGATAAAATATGCAAAAACACTATATATTTGTGTGGTATATCACATGCTATTTCAATAGCAAAGCTTTACACAAAATATGATATAGTAAAACCTCATTAATCTGGATTTCGCTTATTTCAGACAGCCTTTCCCCCCAAAATAATACACTGCTGATGGGAAAAGATATATAATTAATTGAATTACTTGTGCAAGAAATGTGTGCTAAAAGAAAACTTAGGACCAGTATTGTTTTTCAAACTTGTTAATGTGGCATGTGACGTTGAGTGAGGCATGTGACGTTGAGTGTGGCATGTGACGTTGAGTGTGGCATGTGACATCGAGTGTGGCATGTGATGTCGAGTGTGACATGTGATGTCGAGTGTGGCATGTGACGTCGAGTGTGGGATGTGACGTCGAGTGTGGCATGTGACGTCGAGTGTGGCATGTGATGTTTAGTGTGACATGTGACGTTGAGTGTGGCATGTGACGTTGAGTGTGGCATGTGACGTTGAGTGTGGCATGTGACGTTTAATGTGACATGTGACGTTGAGTGTGGCATGTGACGTCGAGTGTGGCATGTGACGTCGAGTGTGGCATGTGATGTCGAGTGTGGGATGTGACGTCGAGTGTGGCATGTGACGTCGAGTGTGGGATGTGACGTCGAGTGTGGGATGTGACGTCGAGTGTGGGATGTGACGTCGAGTGTGGCATGTGACGTCGAGTGTGGCATGTGACGTCGAGTGTGGCATGTGACGTCGAGTGTGGCATGTGACGTCGAGTGTGGATGAACCAAGACCGTCATGTTCTAAGTAAAGTTAGATTAAAGGACCAAAGTAACCTGTAAGTAATGAACATATAAGTTATTTCCTGGAGATTATTTTTCACAAAATGTAAAATAAATGTGGTTTATTTTTGCACAGGCCGTTTTAATCGTACATTACATTATTTTGTAGGTTATGTTTTTAATCTGGACCGCTTCAAGCATCAATTAGTCTGGATTAATGATGTTCTACTATTTAGATACATAATATGGACAATGGATAAGAGTGAGTCCAGGAATGTGAAGGATGTGAAGTTAATGAGTATAATTCTGGATATCACCAGGAGAGATGGGTTAAGAAACGAGGTTGTATGAGAGAGAGCAGGAGTACAAGGCCTGAAAGAGATACGAGAGGAAGCAAGAATGAAGGAGTATGGGTATGCACAGAGAATGGAAAGGGAAAGATTGCCGAAAAGAAAGTTGGAACTAAAGTGTAGGTAGGAAGGGAAGCCAAAAATGAGGTAGGAAGAAGAGTGGATTAGGGTTCTGGAGGAAGATGGCGGTGATTTACCAAGCCGACCCGACCAGAGGCTGGATGAACTCCTAGATGATAATATGTATATTAAATTTGTTTAATTTTTTTAAAAGTGTTTATATACAATGTTTTACCTAAGCGGCTAAAAAAAAAACACAAGGTAGATTTGTCATTAGTGCAATGGAGTATATTGAAAATGAATGAAAATGACAGCACTAGGTTATTACATTTTGAAAACCCATTTTATTTAGTTCCGAAGATCATAAAATCAACATTATTACACAAGCGTCTAAAAATATAAGGGATTTTTACCTTGCAAAAGTGGCAGCCATGACCGGGGACTGGCAGTGGAAAATGTATTCTGGTGTTGTCTTCTTGAACTTGGTGTTCCATACGAGGCAAACCCCGTCTGGGTCATTGGGTGAATCATCGTTATTATGATAGCTCGCTACGAGCAGTTCTGGGAACTGAGGGGACCAGTCGAGGGACGTCACACAACGGTTGCGGGACCAACGTTCATCATAGAAACATAGGCGCAGATGAGACTTCTCATCACTGAAATAATTAATTAATTAATTAATTGCTAAGCTTATAACCATCTTCCCTGTTCATATTTGGAGGGTGTTTGATAATTTCTTTAATAGCCATTCTGATACATCTGTTCATTTAGTTAGAAATGTTTGCAATGGCCTCAAAATGTGGTTGAAGTTCAGGAAATGCTCTACAATAGCAGATCATTGGCTCATTTTTAATTCTGATTGAACTTAAAAACGAATACATTCTAAACACATCCATGAACCCTTACCCCCCTTCCTCTCCATCGTTGATACCAGTGTAGTCCGTATAGATGTCGATACTTTCCGAGAGAGCTCGTTCCATCACGCGTGCGGCCCGGTCGAAGAAGCGCTGGAAATCTTCGGTCAGGATGATCATCTGTTTTTCTTCTTCCGACAGCTCTCGAACTGGGACACAATGCACTTGATTTAACTTTGATAATTTACTATAGCTTAGTTTATACACTTGTGAATGAACCTTATTTACTCCAACAGTGTTTTTCAGAGCATCATGCTCCACCAGATTGTACACCGAGTCTACCGTGAAAGCTTGAACTCTTCCCTTGACAGGTTCCCCCATGGGCCTATCTTATTAGGGGCTGTTCATAAACTATGTTCGCATATTGGAGGAAGGGATGGGGGAAATAATGTGCTGGCGTGACCGACCAAGTGTAACAAGAGGA
>CABEEJ010001777.1:49366-71843 GCA_901482245.1 Timema douglasi | reverse complement strand
TGATATTGTGATGTAATATTAGAAAACCTCAAAAAGCGTGACATAGTTTATGGACAATACCTAAGCTGCACCATAATGAAAAGAAGCAAGGCAAGTTTTCTACCTTTCTACGCAAATAAAGGGTAGATTATTGTTCACTAAGTGAAAACACCTTTCTCAGTGGGGTCGATATGAATCAAAACACGATCTTCCAGGTCAACCAGGCACAGTAAAGGTTGCAGTGAAGTATACAATCCCCCGTATTTTCTCAGTTTCACAGGTGCATGGCAACCTCGATCAGTGCCGGTGGTAAACACACTCTAAGCAGACAACAGACTAACCTTGCTTGACTGGCGGTTTGCTGGCCTGCTCCTGTTCGAGCGAGGTGACGGCCGGCTGCACCTCCTTCACCTGGGGGAGGCCGTGGGGCAGTATCCCCGGAGGCAGCTTACTCTGGAACATCCCTCCGTTCATGTGCGGCAGCGAGCTCTCCTCGTCCTCAGCTTGCGAGTCGTCAAAAGTCAAAACTGCGGTGAATAAGTCGACACGCCACTCACACACATACATACGTGTATGCACATTCTCGCGCATGCATCAAAGGTGTGAGGTTACCACATATTGACAAGCGTGAGAACACCGGAGTGCAAAGGAAACCCGACTCGGCGACAACAAATTGGACTCGAAAATGTATTAAGGTTCGTCTTGTTTTAAGATATAAAGTGCAGTTTTCCCAACACACCGCTTGAAAAAAAGTCTCACCAAAAGTACTACAGGAACAAAAAGAAGACTTGTAGGTACCTAGAAAGGTTATGAATAATTTTAGATGTGCCTTGGGATTGAACCGAGGATTCTAGGATTTGCACATGTAAGCTCATGGATTTCCTGACTTAGCTGATATGCCAAAATAAGGGAGAAAATGAAAATTATTTGTGTACATTAATAATTGTTATATCTCATTAATCTCAGAAAAGACTAAGTAACACATTTAAACTAAGGAAAACTAGGTAAACTACTATATTAGAAAATAATTCCCATCAACTCATATTATGTTTAAGCTAGAGGTGGGTCGAATTCACTATTTTACGAATCGATATCTTCATTTTACCCTCTATCCTGATTCTTGGAAAAAGTATTAATATAAGAAGAAACAAGAATACGGCATAATAGAAAATATAGATATTAACTAAATATTAAAATATTTTGCTAAAATGCATTGAAACATTAATACATTCAGTTTAAGTATTAAATCAATGGTTTGGGGTCCGGTTGTTAAAAGTTTTCACCAATAAACAGTATTAGAATCTATTACCAATTTAAATTCCAAATTAAAAAAACAAAACTTTTTTTCTCTTTCAAATCTCGAATTTCCTTGAGGATTCGAAATATCCGAGGATTCCGTCCCTGGTTTAAACCAATGCAGACAACCACAGAACAAAATAATTCCAAAGAAAGAAAAATAAGAGCCAACTTACTAAAGCAAACGAGTTACTATCCAGAAGTGGGCACGGAAACGGATTAAACCACACACCTCTGACACAAATATATCCACATGCAGGAGAAGGTTAACGGACAACTTCCCGTTGTTTGTATTAGTCGAGCAATGCGCATCGCATCAACTCACAAGATTCATGCAATGATACTTAACCCCGAAGAAAGACTGCACACCCAAATCAACATATAAGAGCGCAAATATTTAAAATGTGAATTTATTAAAGTAAGCAAAATGACAAAAAAAAACTATACTCGGTCAAATTTGAATTAAACATACATTTTAATCAATGATTTTCCTCAATTAATATTAAAACAGCGAGTAAATTATTGGCCAAAGTTCAACAATTTAACATTTTTGAATTCGAAGAACTTCATCTTGCAATATAGCAATTTGAAATATTAACTCGGAATAAAAACCTCCTTCCATTTTTAAGGAATAAGTGTATGTTGAATAAGATATAGAAAAGAGTGATTTTTTAAAGTTTTCCTTTTAAGAAAACATGTTTCACAAAATAGTCTCTCTCTTTTTTTCTTCCAAGAGTGTTGAGTTACTTCTGTCCAGTAACAGCCGTTTAAAGAATGACTAGTATTAGTTCTTTTGTTTGTGCGAGTCATACATATCGTGTTGGCCTGTTTGTCCTTACAACTCTTCTGTGTACCTTATTCAATATATAAAGTTTGAAATATTAATTACGAATGATGCAAGACTAAAGGAAAACACGGTTGGTTGGTTTTATTTGGCTGTATTTTAGATGTTGATTGTCTGTACATAATAAACTAGTTTAATACTTCTCTTCACACAAGGATAACCTGGCACACATAAAACATACATACACACACAGAAGAAAAACATACTCTCACAAATATATAAAAATAAAATCATTCGTCTTGATGACAGAAAGTGATTATAAAACATACACTTAAGTTTCATAAGTTTTTTTAGTTAAATATAAGCAAATAGCTTTGGGTTTAAGCTCAAATAATAATTTCAACGATTCAACACAACTCCTCGAGACTCATACAAAACTCTTAGTTCTACTATTATTATTATTAGCACCGCGTCTTACCACCCGTTCGGGTTATACGCACTTACGCTAATGTGTAATGGTAGGGTGATTATGAGATTATGAAATGGAGGACCTACAGTTTAGCGTGGGATCCGAACCACGGTGGAGGCCTGGCATTCCCCACATTCACAAGTTGTGATTAATACACGTATTGTCAGAGCTGAAGGAAGGTGTTTGGCAATCAGATAAATCTGTGCCGGGACCGAGGTGCGAGCCCCGGACTCTCAGCACAGAAGTCTGACACCTTACCCCTAGACCGCCAGGTCATCGACCTTAGTTCTACCGAACCGAACCTAACTTCAAGACTAGTATAGAGTACCGCACTCTTAGTCACGGCAGGACTAAAATCTAATGTTAGAATAAAAGTGAATGATATGTCCTTTTTTTATATCCTTATATTTTAAATTACACCTGGGCAAGGGAATCAATCCTGGGACCCTTGGTTTAGGGTTGACCGGGGTGGACTTACCACTGGTATTGTGTATAATTATTGATAAAGAAGAAAAGTGTTTAAAAAACCAGCAAGATCCCTAAAAGTACTTTCTCAGTCATTTGTTCTTGGCCAAAACTCGTAATTAATTGTGGTATAGTCTATTTGGTTTTTAAAAACAAATGTTATAAATATTAATACGATTATACGATAAAGTCTTGTAGCCAAATAATTTCTTCTTCCCCTTTATTTCTCATTTTAAATATGATTTAAAAAAACATTCCTTAACAATGTAAACGACATGAATGAAATTGAACAAATTTAGAAATGAATGTCTTTATGTAAACACACACACAAAAACATTATATATAATATATACTGTAACCAATTAAATAAATAAATCCAATTATATTTAATATCCCCTCAAAAAAATAATAAATGAGATTGGATAAGAGGTGTAGTAGCATTAACTATGGAATCACCAAAGAACCAAAAGAATATATCTGCGATTTTCTAAGTTAAAATATATTATGTCATTTGGTTCTCTATTTTCTGATATGTTTCCCTGGTTCTCGATTTCTTACCTAGAATTTATGTCTAGCTAGTTCTCTTTTCTTAAGTCAGGATATTTGGGGGCCGAAATCATAAAACCGTACCTTATAAAACAATTAAAAACAAAAACACCTGAAAATCACTAAATTTGACCACCATTCCACTCGGAAAAATGCGGTGAATTTAATGATCCTAGATTAGAGATTATTAAAAAATGTTATAATGAATAATTAAAAACCAAACTCAAATTAGTGACACAGGAACAACTATGGTTTTAAAAAAATCTATAAAATAGCACAGCCGAATCTTTATGTATATTATGTAGCCGATTAATGCGTAATAATCATCTGCGGTGAACAGAGTTTACTCTCTTTCACAACACACATATCTCTGGTAGCCTAGATAGTTAACTGTCGAGTTAACAAACTCGCGGTGAACAAACTCATCAGCGGGATACGAATGGACACACCCACTATAAGTCAAATATTAAACTAAAGTATTTTTTGACTAAATAATTTATAAATATATTATCAGATACTTATACAACCAAGCTTAACGTAACCTCTATTACAATAATTACTCTACTTACTTGATCTGCCTTTGCTATACTCCATTTGCTAATAAATTAGAATCTCAATATTCACAAAATAAACAACTAGACCTACGCATTATAAGAAGAAATATTGTAAGGGATCATGGAACAAACCCAAGTGTTTGTCTAGTATTCTTACATATGGATTTAGATTTTATTGCATTGTCTAAATGTTGTTAAAATATAGTATCATTCAATTCACAATTTCCTTGTGACTATAATGATAGTGTTGAAATTTTAATTGTTTTCTATCTTAAGTAAAATATAGTGTATTATATGATAAGGTGCTTAGGTGATGTTCCCAATATGTTTATCTGATTCTCTATTTTATAAGTAAAGAAATGTCTCTTTGATTCTCTATTGTCTAAGTAAGAATATGTCTGATTCTAAATTTTCTAAGTAAGGATATGTTTCTCTGATTCCTTATTTCTAAGTTAGTATCTACATTTTCAAAGCAATGTGTTTCTCTAGTTATCCACTTTCTTAGTCGAGTGATGTATTCCTCGGGTTCTTAAATAACGGTGTTTAAAAACCTGTTTGTCTGACATTTTACAAATTCATAAAAAATATGTTTGTATAATTTTCCAAAAAACACCATCCTTTGAGCCAATGCATCTGAATAAAGCATCGAAGTAGCCACCTTCACCTTTTCTATGGTATGTTCCGACAACAAACATAAACGTTACCAATTACAAAGTCAGGCAGCTTGTGGCATGCTACTAATTTGTGTGTCGGACTGTACACCTACCTGTGAACTCATCCTCCCACTCAAGCCCTGGATTAAGATTGTATTCATCTTGAAGAGGAGGGAAAAAGAAAAGTCAAATCAATACCAACCAATCACAAGTGCAACGCAATGTCCTCCCCATAATTAGATAATCTTCTCACTTGTCTCGGCAGATTCTTTTAAAGGTATACCAGATTATATTCCATTTGTGAATTTAATAAAAAGTAAATAATTCCAACGTTTTATGAGGTGGAACCAAAAACCACGCATCCCTCCCAAATAAATTTTATGTAAATTAGTCAGAAAATAATCATTTTATTTATTTGTGGTGAAAAGATTTGTGAGCATTAAAAAAAGCAATTTTGTAACAAACATACGATTTTTTTATGTTTTATTACAACTTCTGTGTCACTCTCACATTACTATTTTTCACACAAGTTTGGACATATTATTATTATTATTATTATTATTATTATTATTATTACCGTGTCTTACTACCCATTCGGGTTATACGCACTTACGCTAATGTGTAATGGTACGGTGATTGTGAGATTAAATGGAGGACCTACAGTTTAACGTGGAATCCGAACCACGGTGGAGGCCTGGCATTCCCCACATTCATAAGATGTCTTGTCAGAGGTGAAGGAAGGGTTTGGCAATTAGATAAATCTTTACCGCGACCGAGGATTGAACCCCGGGTGCCAGCACAGAAGTCTGACACCTTACCCCCTAGACCGCTAGGTCACCCAAGTTTGGACATAAACCAAAAGCTTGGTAAAACATAGTTTAAATTTTTTTTAACTAAATTCTAGTTAAGTTGTTATAATGGCATTAAAACAAAAAATAAATATATCTTTAACATAACACCATCTTTGATTATGTTTAATTTATTTGTGTTAGTGTCCTTGTCACATTGATAGCTATGTACAGATTGTGAGTAAAAATTCTGATCATTTCTCGCAAACATTCTTGCTCCAGGTAAAGGAAAATAAGTTTGATAAATATATTTAGCGTATGCCAACAGGATATGTCAGCTAGACATTCCTAGTTAATTGGCGGATATGTAACAACCTTTTGAGATTAGGACACCATGTAAATGTGGTTACTTTGTCCTGGTGAGATTATATGATGATGATGATGATGATGATGATATGGTGGTGGTGGTAGTGCCCATAGCAATCTTAAACCTAACTTAAGCCTAACTAAACAGACCATAGCAAACATAGGAACAATTACTCTTAAGGAAATATACCTCTAGTGGTACTGGGAATCAAACCCAATACCGCTAGACCAGTAGTCAGGAATGCTGACCACTGGACCAAAAGGCCGGCCGGCCATCTTTTAATAATTCTTCTATGGATTAAAGGATGTGTGAAAATCATGGATAATCAAAATTGTTAGTAGATGATGGCTCTGTGGCCCCAAGTATTGTCGAATGTTTGATTGATATGATATTTGTCAAGGAATTAATTACAAGATTTTGTAAGGCATCAATGTGATGTAGAAAGACAATTTATATTGTAAATTGCTCAAACACAGTATTAGTATAATACTAAAATCCTTGTAGAACAATTTTGTGTGAATGTTTATAATCAAATAATATTTTACTATACTTATGTTTAGATTTTTCTATGGTAGATTTGTTATAATCCAAAACCCGACTCTCCAATGTGGTGACACAGCTTATGTTTTGAGAATTGTCTAGGAAATGATTCCAAATAAAACTGGTTAAACCGCCTAGCGTGAGTGACGAAAAGTGAATCATCATTTGAATTGACATTTCCATGTATTATGGCGACTTAAAATATTATTGTCCGCCACTTAACTTAATGGAGTAAGTTTTTTTTTTAGCAAAGTGTCTTACTACCTGTTCAACTTATATGCAAATCGAGTCAGTTAATCCCGCCAATTATCATTACAGGTACAGCTCATTGGTTTTTCGTGATTTAGGTTGCAAGAGTTAAGTATGTTCAAATTTAGTTAAGTATCTAATCATGAGCATAAATAAAAGAAGTTGATAGCGTGGAAAAAAATTGTGTTGCGTATTGTCCTAGTTTTTGATATCCGAGGCCACCTGGGATAGTCGTGACTCGAATGTACTATTATTGTTATGTTAGATTTACTAATAATGAATAATGCATAGCTTACCATGTTCCTTGGGCGCATGGCTCATAGGCCTTTTTTCCCCCGAGATTGCATTTTTAGATTATTCAGTGCTTCTTCCATATTGTGTGAAACTATTAAATTATCTCATTCATAGATGGAGGTAAAGTATAAGTTATTGATGCAAGGTCTGAGCCCTTTCAAACTCATTTTACTCCCAACCAATATTGATGGCATATATCCCTTTTCTGGAGAATACCTTAGTTGATAGTAAAATTACAGCCTTCCCTCAATGTGTGTCTACTTCTTGAAAATAACAAACATCTAAGTTTGTATCTTTATTTTAAATCACATTCTTATTTATTATTATTTATTTATTTAGCACCGCGTCTTACTACCCGTTCGGGTTATACGCTTTAAGTACTAATTACTCTAATGGATTAGGACTTGGGAAGGTTGAATTAGAGGAAGTGAACCCGCATTTGCGTGGAGGGAGAGTGGAAAACCATTAAGGAAAAACCACTCCCAGTTCACCCGACCGAGATTCGAGCCTCTATCTCCCCGTCCTCAGCGGTCGAGCTCAACACGACCAGCGCGTTAGCCCACTACGCCACCGAGGCGGGTAAATCACATTCTTAAGAGAAATTAATCAGAAACAAACAAAACTAGAATTAAAGAACATAAATATGGCAACCTCTTTAATCAGGTAAAGGTTACTTGACTACATCTTGCAACATAATAATTGGCCAATGCATTTACTTATAACCTTAATTTAAGTCAAATGAACTAATTTTATTACCTACGCACTATGTTACTACTGGTCAAACGGTTGTGAACACAATGTTTGCAAGAATAGTAGCTAAACTTTCTAGTGCATTTTGAGTTATTAATCAATCATTAGTGTTGAAATGTGTGTAAATCTAAACCCAGCCTTAGTAATCCGATGCCACCTCAATATCCACTAGCCCCTGCGGTATTGACCAGAAATACACAACTATAAGCCAATGAACATCTTCACTAGAAGATCCATTCACCACATTTATACTCATGAGTGCAAGGAAAGAGCTAAGGCATTCAGAATTAACGTGGTGAGATGATTTGGGATGAAAACAGTTTAATAGAGTGGCGGGGGGAGTATTTTGGGAAATTATATGGTGAAAACATGGATGAAATAGTAGAAAATGTTATCATGAGTGGAAAAAGTAGTTAAAGTAGTTAAAGAATGTACAAGAAATTGTATGAACAGCCATCAGTAATGAACGGGTGCTGAAGGATTGTAGTTTGAAGGTAGGGTGTGTGGATCAAAAGGAAGGGTTAGGCCATGTAAGAGGTGGCTAAATGTTTTAGATTAATGCGTGAAAAAGAAGAACATTAAGAGTTTTAAGAATCAAAGAGCATGTATGACTCGGTGTATGGTTGTTGTTGAAGAGAAGTATACAACTATAGGGACGTGTGGAGAAAGTTAGTGAGGATGTATTAAGTAAAGAAATGTTTTTTTTTTAGCTACATGCATAGTTTCTTTCCTGCCCCATGAGGGAATGATGTGATCAGGTATGTATGACTATACCGAGTAACAATAAAATTACACACACAAACTGTTAAAACCCCTACAGCATTCTCAAACTACTCTGTTATTGGGGACTTTCCAGGTACAGGTGCAACTGTCAATATTGTTTATCTTGACATAATTCAAATTTGTATTCTATTAATTACCAAGTATCTTTAACCATATCAAGCATCATAAACCTTTTTATTGTAATAATACTAATACTGGCGTGTCTGTACTACATCAGTCTGTAGTTTAGTTTTATGGGAAGATTGACTCGTACTAAAGTACTATTTTTAAGGTGACGCCCAAGTGTACTAATCGTACATTCTTTCCGTGGAGGCTCTTTCCATGTCCCGGTGAGATGAAGGGGTGATGGTAGGGAATATGAAGAGGTAAAGACAATGAAGATCTTAGCCTGGCTAACCAAACCCTGGTGAGTATGGTAATTATTCCTCTTTTGAGGAAAATCCCCCTGTACCAGCCAGAAAATGAACCCAGAATCTCTAGGTAAGCAGCCAGGCGCTTTGACCCCTATACCATGAGGCCGATTATTATTGCAATCATACGCGCCACAACATCTAATTTGTATAAACTCTTTAATATGCCTTTAAAATGAGAGATTATGTAATTATGAGTATGGACAAACTATAAGTGCTTCATTAATTATATAGAAACATGCTTTTATTTTATAACTAAGGTTTTATAATGAAACACCTGGAAATAAATTATGAAGGTGTTAAAGTTTCCTCTGGTAATAATCAGCCTTTAATCCGTTGAGACTAGGAGACTATTCAAAACCAAAAAAAGAGTTTTGTTATGCGTAGAATCAAAGTATGCCGGGAAATCAAATGCTCCAGTTAGTGCTTATTCTATGTAGCTAAAAACATATGGTACAATTTTTAAAGATTAGGCCTTTTAAAAAATACAAATCTAATGTTTTGCTGTCAACTCTGATAACAAATTTTTAATAATTAATTTGTGCTATTTTATAGGTATTGATAATATCTATCAAAAGTGACAGCTGCTGATCACATGACTGGACGTATGAATACGTGAAAGTAAAATTAATAACTTTGTTACCTATCAAATAAGGCCCTTCCAATCAAAATTGAACCTTATATTATAGTAGCACAGTAGTATAAGAAACTTATCTGACCGCAACAATTTTTTAGTAACTACAACTAAAGGAAGTAAAATTATGAATCAAGTATATAGCTTTTTATACAGCAAAACTTTAAAAAAAATGTATAAAAAATATAAATAATATTTCTCAGCAACTTACAAACCATGTAACATTTTACATCGCAAATTTTAAAATAATCATAAAGGAATTAAAAACTGTTACAATCCAATTATTTATTGTTACAGTTTAATACAAACCAGATCATAAATAAATTTTGACTGTAGAACTCTTGAATAAATTAATAAAATCCTTATTGTTAACCTATTAAATTACATTGAATAATTAAATCTAAGGGGACTATCCATAGATATGAAAACATTTAGATCATTCAAAACATAAATGATTAATTTTTGAAAAAAATTGGTGCGTCTTGAGAATAGACTTATTTAATGGTGAAATGTTTGTTAATTTGAATTAAGAGATACGGTTAGCTCCAAAAATTATTATTTTCTCAGTTGATAAGCTGCTAAACTCAACAAAAGTTCAGATAATATTATGAACAACAACAAAAATCACACATCAAAACGTTAGGAGTCTTTTTTTTCCACTCATTTACCTGAAACATCTGGAATGGAATTGAATATATGTTTCAAAGTTAAATACGTATTTAGACTATACGATTTTAATAAAAGTAATTAAAATGGCAACATCAATAATGTCGGGGCATAAAACATCATTGTTGACATTAAAAAAAAATACCAATCAAAAATTGCACGAGATAATATTTAATATAAATTTAAAACAAAAACAAATTTTAAATAAAATTCTATTTCAGTGTATTAATGTAAACATAGTTATTCTGTGTTATAGGGAAATCAAAGTGTTCTAAAGAAAAAAATATTGTCAGCTCAAATTTGTCGCAAAAATGTTCTTTAATTCCAAGAACTGTGCAAATACTTGCAGTAAATATTTATGACGATTGAACAATGCAATAAGTTCAACTCGAAAAATATTTTACAAACGCAAGCTTCATACATGTTGAGCTTTATTATGAAAACACCTTTTTCAAAATATAATGTTATGGTTTGTAAAATGTTGGCATATTAAATTTTCAAAAGGTTCTATGTAATTGTAAAATTAAACAATACATGCAATATCGGAAAAATGAATTCACTTTCAAAGTCATGAAAGTAGAATTGCTTATAAAATATTTTAAGTGTTTTTTTATGGGTTTTTTAATGTCTTCTAAATTATGTAAATACAAGTTTATATGTGAAATGCAAACATGTCTGAGGGCAAAGTGAGTATTGAAATATCCCATATATGTGTTACTAAATTGGCCGAATAAGTGAAGAGCTAACTACGATTTTTAACGATGCCAAACAACAAGATTATGAAGTTACAGAGAACCCTTAGCATCTAGTACAAAATTTAACGTAGCTATTTGTCTGAGAAAATGACCAGCAAGCAACTATCTCACAGATGATGAAGCCATTCTCCTGACTAGTTAGCACCAACACAAAACAAAATTAACACAAAATGTCTGTAAAACAAACAGCAAACAGCAGTTTGATGTTTTTTTAAAAAAAAAACATCAGCTTTATGTTTGTTGAACAAAATAGTACTTAAGATTTTTTTTTTCACGAGTGTCTTGAATGATCAACTGAGATACTTAAAATAAATTTTCCAAATGTAATGAGTAGTTCTCAACTTTTTTTATTTGATAAATCTTTGTAAAAACTATTATTGAGAAAAAACATTATGGAATTGCAGAAAAAAAAAATTGAGTATATTTAAACATAATCTTAATCATAAGATGACAACACCAAAAGCATAATTCCCAACTACACCAAGAACTTGACCTCACTGGAGGAGGCAAAGAAAGACAAGCCATGGCATCGTAACAGGAGCGTGAAAGATAAAGAATGGAAATAGATGGCTTCATTGTATCCAAATTGTGTGCTCGATAGTGACATTCTCTCATCCCATCTCCCAAGTGCACCCATGGAATCAGATTACTTGTATGATAAACTAGATTTTAAATAAGTAGATTTTTTTAGTATAAATCTTATTACCCATTTGGGTTATACACCTACGTACTAATTATACCAACGAGATATGGATGAGGGAGGTTGAATTTAGAGTAAATGTACCGGCATTTGTATGGAGAGAGAGAGAGAGAGTGGGGAAACATTTTGTAACAACCACACCCAAGACACCCTATTGGGATTCAAACCTCTTCTCCCCATCATTGTGAGTATAGTCTAATGCAAGAGTGACACCCTAAACCGCATGGCCATCGAAGCGAGTTAATAAATAGTTTAACCTTCTTAAACAACATTTTGTGGGATTACAACTCATATTTTGGGGCAGAGTGTCTCAAACGGGTGTGGCCATATAACATCCCATCCAGTGTGGACAAGCCCTTAGTCGAAGATATTAACCAGAGATGAACAAGCATTACTTTCATCCTCGGCTGTGGGCATGATCGTCAAAGCATTGTGCTTCAGAAAATGAGCTTATAAGAGATAAGTCAAAGGATTGCACTATTCAACTGTCTTTGTGGATTACTTTTTTTTAATCAGCTACATAAAATGAGCACAATATTTAAAAAAAACTTTGCCACATTTATAAAAGAATCTGGCCCGTAAAGAGGTTTTCTGCTTGACACATAGTATGTTATTTGGAAATGTTTAGGCAGTCCTGTTATTAAAATCTTTAAAAATAAATTGATTCTCACAAAAACCATATTTATGTATGGTCATTAAAATGTAATAAAGGAAGTAAAAACCCATCAAATACGTGGTAAATTCCAAAATCAACCTTCTATTGGCTGGTAAGAAGAGTCAGAGATAGAGAAAAAAGTATAATTCCAGGCAAAGCTTATATACATAACTGCATTAATTTTCCATATAGTCGCCATCTAAATTCAAGCAATTGTAAAACATTGATACCTGCTTTTGCAACCCCTCGTCAATAAGCGGCGCCGCCAGGTTACCCATCCGGTCGTTGACTCGATTCATTTACTCCTTATTGGTTTTGAACACTGGGTAGCAAGTCAGACCTCCAATTTTCTGAAGAGATATTAATCGTTTGGCGTCGAGTCCAGACTGTAAGTGGGGTGGTTGAAAATCTCCCAGTCAAACTGCCTTTGGGTGAGCCGCAAATTGGAGCCATGTGTGGTCGTGCAAAAGAACAACACCCTTGGAGGGCTTTCCGCACCTTTTGTTTGGGATTGACCTCCAAAGCATTTTAAGTGTTTCACAACAACGTCAGTGGTAAGTTGTGAAATGCTGAAGAAGCTTTGGAGGTTGATCCCAAACAAAAGGCGCGGAAATCCCTCCAAGGGCACCAGTCTCCCGCATGACAACGCATGGCTTCAATATGTGGCTCAACTCAAGCGGTTCAAATGAGAGACACACGACCACCTTCCTTACAGCCCAGAATTGGTAACCAGCGATTGCCATCTCTTAAAAGAGATGAAGGTCCAGTTTGCCGCTCAGTGCTTTGAAACCAACGAGGCGTTCAGAGTCAACCACTGGCTCTGTACCCCGGTGGTGCCGTTTCTTGACGAGGGATATCAAAAGCTGATGCCAAGGTTTTACAAGTGCCTGAATTTAGGTGATGACTATATGGAAAAGTAATGTAGTTATGTACATAAGTTTAGTTTGTAATAAGATCTTTTTTTTCTCTATTTACCAGCCAATCGGAGACTGATTGTGGAACTGCCCTCGTAGAATTTGATATCATAGCTACGTTATTTTTTAGTAAAACCAAGTAAAATTCTTATTCAATTTCAGATTATGAGCATATACATTAATAAAACCTAGCTTACGTTAGGTATTACAATTTATAAAAAGGACAACAAATCAAGTGACAAAGGAAGATGGGCTCGTATTTAATATTTAGTCACCTTAGTTTCCCCCACTTTGTTTTATTCGAAATAATTGTACATAAGTCGAGTTGAATAACAAACAATGAAATATTATGTAAAATGCAGGAACTAGGCAAATTGATGAAAATGATTCAAGCAAAGAGGTTTTTTTATAAAAGTTCATTAAGACATAATGTGTGGTGGTGAAATAAAATTAACGAAAAATGCTCAACAGTTAAGAGATGCCATGCTATGAGCTACAATACTGATATATTACAGCCGTATATCTAAATAATGCAAGGACGCATGCAAGGATATTATATAATTAATAAATTATCCTCTTAAGTATTACATTCTTCCCCACAACCATGTTAACTCAATTTATAACTATTATTTACAAAATATCTGTTCAAGAAAGCTATGGTCAGTGTGTAACCACCAGCCCCCACCACAACTTTGTATAGATAAGTGAGAAACACTTTGAAAAGCCATACAATTAAACAAAGTTGCGAAGCAAAATAAAATGTCAGATTATCCAATGATGTGACTCAAGTTTTATTACGTTTTGGTGTAGAATTTATTGAAATACTACACATATCTAGATTTATAATTAATTATCTATTGTATTTTCAATATAATTTACTTTCCTAACTATCTAAAATCATAAACCATTTTATTTTAATGAATAGTATTAGTATTATATGATTACAAATGTGTACAAAGCTTACAAGGCGTGTAAATAATTTTAGTTAGAACTAATTTCCTGAATAATCTTTTAAACATTTAATTTTTATACATCTATTTAAATGAAATTACTAATTTATTTTATTATTTACTATCTTCTAAAGCCCGATGTCAGTCATTGCAGGTATGCATTCCCGCCCACTAGCCAGGTTAGCGGCCTTGTTATAATTGCTTGTGAGTTTGATGTGCTCATAACGACACCATCGCCAACAACATTGGTCTGACCACGAGCCGCATTACTTTATAGCCTGATTCTGGTTGGAAGAACAGTCAGTAGAGAAAATACAAACAAATTTATTTGCAGCCAACATTGATAAAATTTTACTTTTTATGTTATTCTATAAGTAATGATAATATATATTAAAAGTGACAGCTGCTGATAACATGATTTGATGTATGAATATATTAAAATTATTTTAGTGAGTAGAGTAACTAACTTCTACTGTTCTTCCTACCGAAATCATACTATACGTGTCTTCTACAGTGCGAGACGAGTTTCAAATACCGTTGGAAACGTTCATATTATCCAACAATACCGAGGTTACTAGGCTAGTAATTGAATTTATAATCAGTGTTGATAATTATGTGTTGTGAAGTTGATGTGGTAATACTTGTGATTATTTATGGACCCAAGTACTAACTATCTCGTAAGGAGCACATATTATTTAAAAAATGTCACATGTCGATAAACCTCAACAGGGAGGATAGATAGGCAAGGGATAGAAAGGCAAATTAAATGAATCACTCTACAAAATGTCCAATGCATTTAAATTACCGACATAATTTCTGGTTAAATTATTATAACTAACTACATTATGCTCTAAATCTTTGTCAAAAATATATGTATTATTACATCATGACATCCATTAAGCTCATTTGTTAACAACTGTTAAAAAAAAAGGAACTGATATGAATACAAAGATATTGGGGTATAAAATATTTGAGGAAAAATAAGTTGTAACGAACTTTGGAGGGGAGGCTGGAGGGGGGAAGACCAACTGAACGACATTAACAATAAAAAAAATTCTTTGAATTTACAAAAACTAATCCAAGATTGTTCTAACATGTACTTTTAAATGGAACCTAAAATACATCTGCAACAACTTAAATGTCTGCATTCGCTTGACGTGAACACGTTGATTTACAAATACCTGCTTTATATCTTATAATCCCACCCTCCCTCGCTTGCCAACGCAATCCTTTCAAGCAAAGAATATCAAAACTTATTTTGAATTCTACAGTATATTATCAATCCAACAGCGGTTTGATGAAAAGTCTTATGTTTTGAGTGTTCATGCATTCACAAAACATAAATAATATGCTTAAAAATTATGAAAACAAAGAATATATTACCTAAAAATCAAAAGTTATTAAAAATAATTATCTATAAAATATACATTTCTACAACTAGGGGATCACGAACCGAGCTTATGTACTTATGAGCATTGTCTGTGTTGATATGTCAAAATCTAGGCCTTGATTTAGCTAAGATTAATTTCCTAAATAAGTTTAAATTAAACTATGGCAAATACGGGCCAGACATGATCATTTTAAAACTAGTATAGGTGACAAAAGCACTACACTAAATACTTTATCTGTGCCAAACCCAAAATATGCAAATTCTGCCGTCCCAATTGATAGGCAATGACAAACTATATGCACCCCCGAGAAGAGTGATCTTTTCACTTAGGGGTGACAAAACGCAAATACACCTTACAAGTTAAGATATTAAAAAAATTGTCAAGTGCTAATCGGAACCAACATTATGTGTCATCTTTTCGTAGCTCGTTAAAAACCTCAAGTGAAATCAATACACTAAAACTATTTTGTAGAATGATACTAAATGTTTCTACGGCACAATATTTTCTTTTTTTAAAAAAAAGCCAATGGTAATAGTCAATTCAAGCGCACAAGAGTCTCTGGAAGATGCGTTGAACAGTTTCCAAACACAAGATTATACATTTTCGTTTAACCAAAATAATATCATAAGAAACACAAAATAAAATGCAACAAAATGCAAGAGTATGGATAAACATAAAAGAACAAGTTATAATAAAATTAAATTCAAGAGACGGAATGGGTGTCAGGTTAACCTCGATATGAAGAGAAAACAAGCCTTAAAATCTAAAAATAATGGCAGTACACAAAGAATTCAACAGTTAGGGATGCCAAGGGAAATAATTTAAGTATGTAAAAAAATAGAAAAATAAATAAGTTTAGAGGTGGCTAAATTCTGAGCGAACTCAGAAGTGAGAGAGAGTTACTAGTTTTGCCTCTCTTTAAAAGTTGTTCATTGGCGTGTGACGCACGGCTTGTTTTACTAGCAACTAAGCTAAACACAAAAACTTGTTTGCAAAGCACCGGTGAACTATTTACAATATTTAAGTGGGTAAAACCATCAATGTTATTGAATGCATAGTTTTTAAATTAATTATATGAGATAGGTGAACATGCATTAAAAAATTGGTATTACCATCATACCATTAAATTAGTTTTATTTATTTAAGGTGATTCAAAATAAATCTAATAATATATAATCTATATTAATAAAATTAAGAGTTTGTCTGTCATGGGTATTGCGCAATATTTACTGCACACAGAGGGCTGAAATTTTAAAATTATTACTAGCCCGTGCAAAAACATGTGCACTTATAAGCTTGAATTTTTAATTTTTGACTATATTTTTTTTTAATGTATCAAAAACTCGGTAAGAAGAAATACTGGGTATTCTAGTGTTGTATAAAGATAATGTATTCTTTATTCGGTGGCAAATTTTGGCCATAAAGATTAGCTGTTTTATGCTACAAAAATTAAATTGATATTTTAAATCTAATCTGCACAAAGGCATCATTGGAGCAATTTTGTCGGTCAAAACAATTCCTCTTTTTTTCCAAAAGTTCCGTATAGCAATAATATTTTTTGGTGGGTATAGTATGTCTTATGGTTAGTTTTTTTTTTAATTTCGCAAAGTTGTTGATAAAGAGTTAATTTATTATTAGTTTTATCCTTTGAATTGAAGTGAAAATAATAATCAAAAAACATTTTTTATGTATTTTTGTCATCCCAATTTCGAAAGTTGGACATTTGCAGGTATTAAAAAAAGGGTGATTGCAGTAATTACACCTCGATAAGCCATTTTATTCTTAAAATAATGAAAATAAATAGCTTCAAGTATTGCAGGACAAATTCAATACTCATTACTAATTTAGTTTAAATGTTATCGTTTATTTCAATCCACCCCATTTGAAATCATTATAGATTGAATTGATACCAGACCATCGCAGTTATCGAGTTTTATTAGATGGCAATAATAAAATAAAAATAGTTTTGCTATTCTAATTTCTGTGCACAACTTAATACCCATCGGGACTATCTGCATATTTACACTAATGGAGTGAGGAAACCATATAATTTCAATAAACTTTGTAGACATAAAGACCTGTGCGAATCCATGCAAATAAATTGACCAAACGTTGTGTCGAATAGAGAGCTGTGGAACTAAATCAAACCAGAAGCCTATCCAACTGAAGATTAGAGCGCGCAAGTGGTGACGGGAGACTCTGTAGATGTCCAACAACAGATGACCGAGTATTTAGTAAATAGCCCTCGCATTATAAAATAATTATTTCCCCCCTTAAACTTATTATTTAACACATCTATAAAATGGGAAAATGGTATAATGGCAAAATTAATATAATAGTTATATGAGATGCATGTAATTTTTGAAATCTTAAAAATAAGTGAATTATTTTAATTCTTGGCATACCTATTAGTAAAGCATTTAAGTTCTCAAAATAATTATAAATAATATAACCAAAAATAAATCATAACTTACCGTAGTAGTCGAATGCGTGAGCTGGGTTGGGAAAGGGGGAAAAAAAACAGAAAACAAACGTGCTACAAAATGATTAGTGGCAAAATAAAGACTATTGATGAAAAAATAAGTTAAATGATCCATGTTATGTATAGTACTGCAGTTAATGAAACAATGATCAAATTGTATCAGATTTTTGGAAATATCATTACTTTTCCTCAATTTTGAAGAAACTACTAAAATCTAATATTGGTTTAAAAAAAAAATCACAATAAATACCAACATAAAGATTATGGTAGTCCTCAATGTTAGTCTAATATAATATAAACACTTGGGTTAAAAACAATGTTAGTAAAGGTGTGCAAGTTTAGTGATCAATAATAATAAGTTCACACAAGTTAATGTTACAAAAACAATTGCATAAATTATTTAGTGAAATACAATCCTGTTGACTAAATAAATCTATGAGAGTTGTTAAAGGGAAACATAGTTCAGTTTAATTGTCGATAAAAAAAAATAGTTAAATATACTTTGTCAAGACGTTGCTAAACGAAACTTACATATTCTGTGCAAGCTGCCGAATCAGACAATATTTTTATCCCTGTGAGATAGGCACTTAATGGTCATAATACCCAGTTTTACGTCGTCGCTCAATTCGTAGGCAGGAAAATCAAATAAAATAAAATTAAATTTAGATGTAAAATGACACGTGGACACCGGAATTGGGCCTGGTATTTTTGTATTGATGCGCCAATGCTGTACCACTGTGCTATCCAGGAATATATTAACCCTGTATGCATGGCGGCACTCTGTGATTGTGGTCCGATAATAGCTCCAAGGTCACACAAACACCCCAGATTCTGCCTTAAATTATGAGTGAATAATGACCCTGAGCACGGGACAGTTCCTGGATAGATCAGTGGGCGGAGCAATGGCACTCTAAGACAAATGTGCCGGGTTCGATTCCCGCACCAACCTGTCATATTTTAACAATATTTAATTAACACGACGGCTGTTTCCATAAGTATATTTAGTTTCCAGCTTTAAATAAAATAAACGCTTGAGATACACCCTAGTGTGCAGTAACATTTACAGTGCCAACTTAAAAACAATTTTTTTTGTTTTTGTTTTATGCCCCTCAAGTTTGCCAATTGAGGTTTATTAATAAAACTTCGCTGTCTTGAATACTAATTCAACTTTATATTATGATCCAATGCAATGTCAAGTACCTTCGATCCTCTAGCCCTGTATAAAGTCTTTGGTATAAGTTAGCCCATAGACTCCGATATTAAACTTTAGCTGCTAAATTTGTTAATAAAACAATTAGGATGAAAAAAGAAGAGTTTATATGGTCCAGTTTATTTAAGTTCAATTAAAAAACCGTGAAATGACGCCTCACAGTTGTAGACTAAAAGAAACAACACAAGATCTATGCTAACAAGATTTATCAGACCAATATGTTTTGAATCACCTTTGAAAGAAGAAAATAGAGGAAATATGAAATTATAAATTGTTCTATCTATGTGTGCTATAACAGGGCAGCTACAAAACTTAAAAAAATTTAGTGACTTTTCCAGGTTTTCCCTGTCTTTATAAATATATTCAATCCCATTCCAATTCATGGTGTTATGGTATGTAAAATAAAAAATCGATTTCCAATCCATTCAAATATTGGAAATAAAATGTATTTTAGATTTTTATGTAGGTTTATATATTATAATAAAACAAACAAATTTATTTTTATTCTAGCAAATAAATAACAAAACCTTATTATACGCTTTAATAGACCATTAAAAAGTAATATTAATACTTCGGTATATAAGATAGATTTTTTTGAAAAATCTTTTCTCTAACTTTAAATTGAAATGTTATTTGACTAAAGTGGCATAGGTCAATTATTTTATGATTAAGTAATATAATAAATTAAAAATGTGGAATTTCATATCGCATTAATTATATAGCCAACACAATATAACATTTTTGCTAAACAATAAGATAACTATTTTAAGCTATGTATATATTATATTTAAGCAGCATTTATAAAAGGTATTTTTATGGAACAATTTGAATAATATTTTATCACAACTTTTTACATCGAAAATAGTTTCAATTACGGTACTGGTCTCTTGTGCCACAAATGTGAAATAAAAACCATTATGACTTTATTAATGTTTTTTGTTCTTTAACTTAGCTGCGAAAAAACCAATTATAAAGTAATACTTAAGGAAGTATCATAAGAAGAGTTTGATTGGTAGTATAGTATTACATAGGTAATATTTATAATTCTTAAATAGGTTTACATTAGTGATATTCAACCAATGTTTGCAATAAAAAATCTTCTACCCGCTGTCAGTTACCATCATTTCGATGCTGAGCAGTCTTTACTAATTTCTAATTATATTCTCAAAAAGGTTGAAACTAGATAAATTGTTTAGTATTATGATATTTGTTTGAACATATTTGTTTAGTTAGTTTACCCCCCCAGTAATCTCTTGCAACTTTAATTACCAAACACCTCAAAAAGTTGTTTGAAAACTGAAAATTAAAGTTAGAACTAGAACAGAACTACCGCATCAAAAATATAAGAAATATGTATCGTTCATTGTCTGTGACAAACAAGTCAAGTATGTTTTGAATGGTTCTATTCATACTATATAGATAAGTCTTAATATATTTATGACATGTGTCAGTGGCGCCGACCTTAGGGGTGATTTTCTTTCGCCCACATAAAAAATTGCCAAGGAGAGACATAGTGTAATTTCGCCGCCCCAAAAATACTCCATGTCTGCATTTTATTCATGTGTGCAACAATTTGTTGACAAATGTGTTTCAAGATACAAGTGTTTGTTGGTTTTTAAAAATAATTCGCTCTTTGAACCGTTTATGGAATCTTCCTTGGAAGTTGCCTGGTTCACACATAAATAGCTGTAGGGTACGTTCGCGAACAGCACAATCTTAAAGTGCCCGAAATTTAAGGCTGTTATTGAATACTATCACAGTATTTATTCAGCTGTCAATACTCGATAGTGTTAGTTTAACAACAACCTCAAGGGATGTTAAAATTTCTCACTATGAGATTTTTCGATTTGTTCCACCTTCTAATGTCGTGCAGTGTCCGAGTCGATCAGTTTTCAGTTGTCGTTATCGTGTCACGATTAATAGCATACATAAATTATCAGTAAATTTATTTTAATTTTATTTGTGATAATTCACAAGTTCCCGAAGGAATGGAAAAAGTTGTGATTAGAAGTAAGATCACATTCCGAAAACGACGCCCGTTACCAGTAAATAATGAGCCTCCAAAAATTATCTGAAGTTGGCGCCATTGATAGTTGTACAAATAACCACAAATATATCTTATAAACGTAATATGACACAAATATGTACACTCTGTTTATTCTGAAATGTAATTCTTGCCTAAACAAATTACACTATGTATTGTATATTCTACACCAGTAGTGTAATTCGTTATTGTAAGCTTGCTACCTTTGAGAGTTAAACAAAGTGTACATAGAAAATGTAGAACTTATAATGCTAGAAGAGTGTGTGGTTTAATCTGGAAGACAACTATACCTATCGTCAACAAAAATAAATGTGTACATGTGTAAATTTATTCTACATATGACCTTGTGCTATTTCCCTGTTTACTAAACATGCATTATTAAACACACATATAGAATAAAATTTTATTTTGATTCAGTGTCACATTTTCACAGCTGTGGATAATTGGCTCAATATTTAGAATATGAATTATGTTTCTTAAATATAATTATAACTCATAATGAGATCGACAAACTTAAGCCGAGATTGCTTAATCTAAAAATCATTAATTTTTTTATCGATTTGATTGATTATTGGTTTGAATATTGAATCAAGTTAGGATGAAAGAGAACACAAGTTAAGCTCAGTATTTTTGCAGTTTTTATAAAAAAAAAAACTTTTTGGACAAAATAAATTATGCTTTCAGTAGAAACATTTAGTTTCATTATCTATGCATAGTAATCTAAACAATTGTCATGGGTAAATTGCCATTTAATCAGAAACTTTTTAAATAAAGAGGAAATGTTCTGTTTTTTAATCACTACGTCTTACTACCTACCTGTTCAGGTTATACGTATACATGACAAGTACTACAATGGGGTAAGGATGAGTAAGGAAGCATCTTAGAGGTAATACACCTGCATTTGCGTGGAAGGAGAGTGGTAAACCATTTAAGAATAACCACTCTCAATGGACCCGACCAGGATTCGAACCCCAATCTCCCCGCCATCAGCAGACCAGTCTAACATGAGAGTGACATCTTAGACCATTCGGCCACTGAAGCGGGTCAAAAAATCCTGTTCAAATTTCATCATGCACAAAGCATATATTGATAAGATGTTAATATTTGTTTGTTGGTCCGTTTTTGTTCCCTCCTGCCTTGTCGGGGGTG
>CABEEJ010001777.1:0-49295 GCA_901482245.1 Timema douglasi | reverse complement strand
GGGGGGGAGTTTGAATATAGTGACTAAATTCGTGGACTTAATAATATTTTCTTGTAGAGGTGTGCGTTCATAATATGGCGGAGCTTTTGTTTTTTTGAGTCATGCCTTAGGTTAGAGACCAATAATGCATGTGTTTCGATTATTGTTGCGAGAACTTTATACCGCAGGTGGTCATATTCAAGTGAGTGACGAGTGTCAAGGCTTTGCTTCTAGTGTTAGAGGTATTGTTAAATTAATTTACAAATTGAAACCGTAGACCCATACTCAGCAGTTTACACTCCTCAGTGCAGTGCCAACAATCCTCATGAGTTGAACTAGTTCATGTTGCAGCTACACAGTTCAAATGACAAGACTCGGAAGTTTATTGATAAGAGGTTTTTTTATCTCCCTCTTTATTTTTTTATTTAGCACCGCGTCTTAATACCTGTTCGGGTTATACGCTTAAGTACTAATTACGCTAATGGATTAGGAATTGGGAAGGTTGAATTTAGAGGTAGTGAACCCACATTTGCGTGGAGAGTGGAAAACCATTTAAGAAAAACCACCCCCAGTTCACCTGACCGAGATTTGAACCTCGATCTCCCTGTCCTCGGCAGTCGAGCTCAACATGACTAGCGTGTTAGCCAACTACGCCACCGAGGCGGGTCCCTCCTTGTTGATGTCTGTACAGTTACTACTCTAGTTACAGTACAAGTACAGTTAATTAGTCAAAGTGGGTTTTGGTGGCAACCATTTCCCTTGGTAAAAGGACTTTATGAAGTCCAGACAATCGGCATATCTGTTGGTGCACAGTGTATGTAGAAAACTAAACTTATCCACTTAGCAATATATTTTATTTTGATCAAAACAATTTTTCGTAGCGATGGGTTGGATCCACTATTTAATGAAGCTGGATCTTCGTTTTACTTTCGAATACGAATCTTGGAAAAAAATGGTGAAGCTACGAGGAAAGGGGAATATGACGGAACGATAACTAGCTTGTTAACATATTTTGCTAAATGCTAACAAATTCATTATAATAGTAACATATTCAGTAAAGTGTAAGATTAATCAATCAAAATTTAAAAACTTTTTTTTTATTATTTTCAAATCTCAAATCAAATATTTTCTCAAATTCTTGAATATTTGTTAACATTGCGTCTTACTATCCATTCGGGTTATACACCTATGTACTCATTACATTAATAGTTTAGCGATTAGGAAAATCTAGTTGAAAGAATGCACTCACATTTGCATGGAAAAGCGATTAGGAAAACGCACCCGCCTGGGATCGAACCCTTATCACCCCATCTCAGACAGTTAGTCCAACACGAGAGGAGCGTGTTAAACCACACAGCCCCCTAAGTGAGTTTTCTTGAATCTTAAATATCCTTAAGGATTCGAGAATTGCACGATTAATTTTTCTTTTTTAAACTGTAAAATGTCTGACCTTACCTCATCTTCTCTTGCATCCTCCTTAGTGAAATCTTTAATTTGTATCAATAAATTAAGTGTTTGTGGCACGGTTACTACTAGTCCTCGCGTGTCCCTGTGATGCATGCAAGAGAGCCTCTGTGCATTCCTCCCCACACACTTATAGCACATTTTTAGAGATAGAATTGAAGGAACACCCACCTTTGCGAGGCCGCCACCAGTCCTCGTAGTAGCCTTTGAGCGGAGAAGACGAAGAAGATGATCCTTGTATACAAGGTGGTGAAGACATGGTGATGACAACATAATCAGATCAGGAGGGGAAAACAACTTTAGGGGACAGGAGGGACATCGGGGTCAGCACAAGGCTCCACTAGCAAGTAGGAGGGTGTTCTCAAATATAGCCTAACACAACTACGTCTCAGAACAATGGACTATTTAATAAAGGGAAGATTGGTGCCAAATGGCTGTATTTAATAAACATTGAAAGGCGAATGGATACTTATAAGAGAAATGTGGGCCTTAGAAGTTGAAAATTAAAGCACAACAAAACACATCAGATCAAGTCTCGAGACATATTAGGCCTCTTCTTTCGTAGAAGTGTGTAGAAAACTTACTAAACTATGGCCAGAGGTTGGTCACTATACCTTGGATTCTGTAGCTAACTGTTCAAACTTGTGTTATGATTTGGACTATGGATAGGTTATTTTATTCACTAAACGGTTAGTTATGATTATACATAAGGAAGAACTTCATGGTACGTAGGCATCCGCAGACATATTACGGATAATCCAGACGCGCGAGCTGAGGTGGGGTGGTCATGTGTCGTGTACAAACGTTTTAGTTGGGAGACATGAAGATACACGCAATACTTCTTGGTAGGACGAGGTGTCAACAGGAGGATAATGTCACAATGGAATTGAAGGTTTGGTGTCTGGTTGGGGGAGAGGAGGTGTCTCGAAATGGGTGTGAATGACGCACTTGAGTCTGGTGGCCATTGAGCTTTTGAGTTCATTACAGCTAGAGAGTTAGTTAATTAGTAAGATGAGTATGGGAGATGTAAAGTGGGAGGCCAATTGGGGGTATTAATATTTTACTTGAGGTGTAAGGACTAAATACGTGAGGTTACCTAATTAAACCATGTTGGAGCATTCCAAATATAGGCGAATGTATAGTGAGACTCTTTGTAGTTAGGACCGTTCAATGTTTATTAAATATTATTTTAGTAAGGGACGGTTAACAACCAAACTACAATAATGACACATATTTTTAACGCTGGGCATTTCCTATCCACAGAGTCTATATGTTACTAGAACAAGTCGAATATAATGGGTTGAAATCAATGATAATAACGACTTGTATGTGTTGTATGACTTAGGAGACCAGTGTCACACACCGTGTGAAAAGAGTTCACATAGCATTGTGTTAGAATGTAAATGGTGAAATTAAAAAAAAAAATCAAACTAAATTTCAATTTACCCAGCTTAGGAAGAAGGAGGATGATTCAAATATTGGATGACTTGAAGGAAAGAAGAAAATTCTGGGAGCTTAAGGAGGCGACAGAGGACAGGGTGCATTGGCGGTTTAAGTTCACTGACAAAAGGAATGGACCTGTCGTAAGACAGAACACCTAGTGATTATTAAAAAAATTAATATATACACTTAAGAGTCCCGACTATCTGAGAGGGTAACACAATTTATGTTTTGTGAGAATTGTCTATGAAATGATTTATTTTAAGGCAGGGATGTAGGGGACACGAAAAAAGGTATTTTTGTAGTTTTTAAAGCAAAACTTTTTTTTGATTAAATAAATCAAAGATTGCTTCGGTATATACAAAAAGTTTAATTTTCTTACCATGGTGACTTCAACAATTTTTGAATATTTGTCAAGTGACTACTTTTCCTCTTCATTTAACTAAAAAGAAAAAAATGGTGCCAAACGGTTTCATTGAATTAAACATCGAAAGGATAGAAGGGCAAGGACTACACACTTAGCGGAAAATTGTAGGCCTCAAAATGTGCAATTAAAACAAAACAAAACACAAAATTATGTAGTTTTTTTTGTTTTAATTAATGTCCCCCTTAATTCCTTTCAATGTTTAATTTTATCTTCCTTTAAAAAGTTTGTCATCTAATACCGCTACGCTCATGACAGATATAAAATTATACTCTTTATATGTTCTACTATTTTGGCCACAAAAACTACAAAAACCCTATCCTTTTCTCACGTACTCTACGTCCCCGACTTAAACCGACTAGTATAAATAGCGGAGTGAATCACCTGGTGACTCGTTTCCATGTATTGTGATGAGGTAAATTATTATTGTCTGTTGCTCGACTTAATCGAGTTAGTTTCCTGCCCCAAAATGTTGAGGCTGCAGCGTATTTATTTGATGTGATTTTTGTTTGAAAATCTTGAGAGTTTAGTGTATTCAAATTGAGTATAGTGTATGTTACAGTGTTCAGTTTAGTCAGATTTTGTTGTTGTTGTTGTCTGAGGCCATCTTGATCCCACTCAGATAACCGCGACTCTAATGTAGTTAAATACCTATGGAATTAATAATAATTTTAGATGCAGTGTGGAGCGATCGATTCTGAACTTCACGGTGAATGATGACCACAAATGAGAATACAGGAAGGTACACTTTCGTAACTATGAGAATTAATATCTCCTCGCTATAGTACACATGGAATTACAGAAAGGAACACATTCATAAATAAAACACGGAGAAAGTAGGCAGGTACTACACAAATGTAAGGAGAGAGACACTGAGTTATGAGGGTTGCATTGCAGTATGTTACAAAGGGGAACGCAGCTTAAACAAGTGAAACTTTGGCCTTTATCTGTGGATATGTACCCAGCGTGGCCTAACCTTTCGAGAAAAGTTTGCAGTCACTGCATCTGTCATGTCATCACGGTTTAATACTCTCGGAAAAGACGAGGAAAATTTTGGAAAAACTAATTAAATTATGTGACAACCCCTCAGTGGCAAGTCTTTTTTGTATTGGTCTTTTTTTTTATGTAAAAGAAAAGTAATGGTAATGTTCCCAGGAACAAAATATATATAGTAAATAATGTTACTTTATAAATTATAATAAGGAAAATCTAAAGGTTGACAACAAAGATTGAAAAATATTTTTAAATGTTTGTTGTTAAAAAAAATAAATAGCAAATCTAACCAAAGGTCAACTGATTAATGATTTTAAATGATAACCGCTGTAAAGTATTTAGGGTTCAAGGCTGTATCTAATGTTCCAATTACAAAGTTTTAGCTACGGTTTCCCACATAAGAGAAAATATGGCATCTGTTTGTAAATGTAGCAATGAAACGTAAAGAGACAATAAATATTTTAGATAGTTTAAAAATGTTAAAATAATATAACAAGTAGAAAATCATTCATTTCACATAAAGTGAAACATAAAATGTAAAGCTACTTATAACCTATTATCTGTAATTAATTTAATTATTCAGTATTTCTTTTTCGTGGAAAAACTATTTTCTTTTGATTGATATTAATTAATTTATACACATAATAATATAAAAAATTAATTAGATTCGTGTCAAAAGGGCTTCTAGAGTAAGTAGTCTACTTTGTGATGATGCCATTTAAACGTTTAGGAAAGTCATTGTGTTGCTAATAAACAATTAACTTTGTCAGATTTTTTATAATCCCTTTTCCATAAAATGTGGTTTTAATAAAATAATAATTTTTATATACATTAAAATTTCAGATCAATATTATCGATCTTAAGACTTTGTAAAATGTGTTCCATCCAACCAGAGATAATAACCAACATTTTTAAACATCAATATTTTGAAAAAAGGTGTTAAAAATAATTATTCAAACTGTTAGTGTTTATTTTTCTAAAATTAAAAAAGAGTTTGTTAGATCTTAGAATATGGAACTAAATATACAATACAGTATTACATTAGGGATGTGCAAGGTCTCAAAAATGCTGTGTACACTTCAAATTTTATTAGTTGTTCAAACTTAACCCAAAATCACGAGTTTGAATAATGTAATTCAGTTTTAAGATAGTATTTCATAAGGAACGGCTCCTCAAGCTATGGTTTTGTCAAATTTAAAACTATGTTTAATTAACTCACCAATATTAAATATAGTTACGAATACAGATTTATATCCGCTAAATTATTGTTATAAAAAAAATTACATAAAAAAGGATGTGTTTATTGTTTAACATAAATTTACTAACAAAATCAAACTTTAAATTCTTGTAGTAACAATATCACTCTATAAGTACTACTTGACTCAAAACTCAGTTGAAACCTTGAGCTCAATTAAAACTCGTTTCAAACTCTACTTGAACTATATTAAAACTAAATTAGAGCTCTAATTTAACACAACTAAAACTACATTCAAACTCTGATTTAACTCATATAAAGCTTGTTTCAAACTATACTAGAAAATTTGATTCAAACTCTAATTTAACACAACTATAATTAGATTCAAATTCTGATTTATCTAATCTAGATCTCATTTCAAACTATACTTGAAAACTCGATTCAAACTCTTGATTTAACTAATCTAAATCTCATTACAAACTATACTTGAAAACTTGATTCAAACTCTAGTTGAAACTCTAGTTGAGCTCGACTATAACTGTATTTGATCTAAACTCGATCTGAAAATGACTACTTGCACAACTATAATATAATAACTCAAGGATGTATTTGTATATTTTAAATACATTATATAAACAAATATGAACTACTGTGAGCAGAGGATAGAATTTAAAAGATTTCTAAAAAAACATTAAATTGGTTTCATAAATGATAATCATTTCAGCATTTGTAAAGTGAGAAATTAAAGTTGAAAGCCGTAATTGAGCCACAATGCGCATCAGCCAATACACAGTATTTTACCAAAAAAAACTAGTCAACTAAAAATAACTGTAATCAATACTAAAAATAAATAAATAACAATAAAGCTGAAACTTGCAAGCAAACCGCATTCACAGAATATGTAGGTCTCCACAACAACTCTGACTGAAGGAATTATGGAACTATGGGAAATGTTTGAAGACTAAATTAAGATGTTATTTTTGAATATAAAAAAAATATGATATAAAAATAAATGGCTACAGTACTGCAATAAGAAATAAACAAGATCAAAATTAGTAGTATCATTCCAGAGTTTCATTACAGAGAAACATGAATCGAAGCGGGAGTTGTTACTGTATGAAAATTATAGGGCATGCAACAAAGTAACACAAACTTATTTCATAGTGATATATTTTTTGTTATTTAAAAAAAATTAAATAAACTAACTTCCTATTGCAAATAAATAAAAATTGATATTTAAATTTTACATGAGAACTAAGGAAATTTGTAATATTCAAATACCTAGTTTCAAATACCAGTTTACAGAAACAGAAAAATTCATTGACATGCGCCAATTGACAAATTCTGAACTATTAAATTTTTTGGAAAATGTATACGTGTGAATTATTTTTACTGATTATCAACCACTTTTAACTATCCAACCTAACAAAAGAAGGTGAAACCATAAAGAGGTTTGCAAGTGTTATTTTCTATCAACAATTTGAAATAATGAAATAGCAAAAACAATCCTCATTGTGCTACGGTAGAGAGAGGATTGATGCAAAGAAATACAACTGTTCCCCTATCCTACAGTTCTCTAAAAGTTAAAAACATGGTTTTAATTGGTTAGTGTAAATTTTGCATTGACCTGCGTAAAATAATTCAAGAAGCATAACATTTTAAACCGCTTGTCTAAATTAATATATATATATATTTTTTTTTTGCAGTCAGACGTATTGACTTTAAAAGTTTCCAAAAGCATTTATTCTTAGGAAAGACTTTATTTTCGTTATAAAATTTATTCTATTTGAGAAAATGGAAAGAAATATATTTTCTAATAGTGTTCAATAATATATAAATATAATCAATGAATATTTGTATCTACAGCATTTTAAATATAAATCGATTTTTGAATACAATTGATAATATTACTTTTAAAATTACTTTCATACTTCATGTCTATCCAAAATAACTAAAATATTGCTCCTGTAAAAACAAAGTTTAATTTTCTTCACATGGTGATATCAACAGTTGTTGAATATCTGTCATGAGCATAGCGGTATTAGATGACAAACTTTTTAAATGAAGAGAAAAAGTTGTCATTAAATTTCAGGACACCCCTGAAAGATATTCAACAACTGTTGAGATTACCATACGATTTTTTTAGCACCGCGTCTTACTACCCGTTCAGGTTGTATGCCTATGTACTAATTACACTTATGTGTTAGGGATTAGGAAAGTTTAATTGAGAGAAAGTGCACCCGCATTTGCATGGAACGTGTGGAAAACCATTGAGGAAAAACCACCTTCAGTGCACATGACGGGGATCAAGCCACGATCTACGTGTCTTTGGCAGTCTAGTCCAACATGAGATTAGGGTGTAAGACCATGCGGCCAACGAAGTGGGTTTGAAGAAAATTAAACTATGTTTCTACTGGAAAATTATTTGAGTTCTTAAAGGTTTAATATAAAAACTTCAAAAAAACAACCTTTTTTCCCCGTTCCTTACACTCCCACCTTAAGTGGATAAAAAAAATCTGCAACTAAACTAGGATTTATTAATGAGACTATTAATATTTTATTGCGGACACAAGTATGATAAAAAATTGATACTTGTGTTTTAAAAGTTCTTGGTTTCTATAAGTACATAAGTTGTTTGCTCACCGTCTCTCTCGTGCCCCCCATGGGCAGTCTGAGTCTGTTTGGTGTAGGTCACCATTTCCCGAGGGGGTATGTTGGTACTCTGAACACTCACCACGGTAAGACTTACGTTCCTCTTCTTGCTACACAAACACAAGCTCCTTGCGTTGAACATATGTCGGGAGCTCGTTAACTCGGTTGTTTTTTTAGCACCGCGGCTTACTACATACCCGTTCAGGTTATAAGCTAACTCAGTTTATTGTTAGTTGAGTTTACAGACTAACTTGTGTCGAGAAGGATCCTACCTTTTATTTTGTTTAACTGAACAAGAAACTGTTATGTTTGGGGACAACCGAAGAGGTCAAGCCAGCCTACTGTTAATTCAACAACAAATTCTTTCAATCATCCAATATTTATAGACTTGCAATTAGCCGACTAAAGAAAATAAGAAATGGCTGATCTCGTGTACTCAACTTCTTTAAAAGGAAACAATTAAGACAGTTTTGACTGAAGCAATAAGCATTCAAGCTAAGTTGGGACAGTTAAACAATTTAAACTTATGATTACTATTAGTTATTTATTTTAATACTAAAATATTAGTGAACCTAATAAATGCTAGATAAAAAAACACCTTCTTTTACTCTGAAAGCTAGGGCCATAAAAGAATCAGTCAGGGTAAAACTGCTACCTTTGAGAATAAATGGTTTATTTGAATCCAAAAGGTAAAAATTATATTTTCAAATGTATAAAAAATATAAAGGAATTGAAAACACAAATATTTAAAGCTTTGCATCTTAAGGGATAATTGCGAAACAATTGACACTAAAAATATTACTTTTAAAAATAAATCAATAAATTTAGAATATTATTACAGCACATTTAAAAAATGCGAACTTATCCGTTTAAATAATTTATCTTATCTTAATTGGGCTGAGGAAGGTTGAATTTAGAGGAAGTGTAGCCGCAGTCGGGTGGAGGTAAAGTGGAAGACCATTTAGAGAAAACAAACCACCCTCAGTACACCCAACCAGGATTCGAACCTCGATCTCCCAGTCATTGGCAGTCTAAGTCTAGTCTATACCATGCGTCCACAGAAACAGGTCTGGCTGAGAGATTGTAATGTACCTAAAGTTGCTCGCAGGAGTTGTGGTGATGACTAGACTGGAATCAGGAGTGTTGCTGTTGCTATGGTCGGGTGTGAGCGAGGAAAGGTTGCTCCGGTTGGCCACAACATTGTTCACACTGTCCAGACCCATCGACATCAACACTTTGTCCAGCTCTTGCTGGTTATCCAGATCAATGTTTGTGCGTATAGAGGAATCCTCCGACTGGAAGTAGAAAACCACCAGCCATGTCTACTTCTCACAAGTACTCTCTGCTTGAAGACATCTAGACCAGTGAAACCTTGAGGAACAGTGGGCTTACCTAGGGGGGAGGGGGGCACTAAGAGGTAATGGCGGTAACAGGGGGGCGCTAAGAGGCAATGGCGGTAACAGGCAATGGCGGTATCAGGGGGGCGCTAAGAGGCAATGGCAGTAACAGGGGGGCACTAGAGATGGGGATCCTAAGACTTTATTTAAAAAAAAAAAATTTAAAGTGCAATTTTTTTTAATTTACTAATTTATTTCAGAACAAGCTTTATAAACTAACTTAAATTTAAAACAAACACAACGTCCCCTCCCTCCTGCCTAATAATTAATCAGTGTGAAAGGGGAAACCCCAATTTCACTAATGCTACTTTTTTTCAACGGTGCCGGGAATCAAAACCAAGACCCTTGGTGTTTATGCTCCAGCGATGTGACTTAAAATATGATTTTGTAAGCTTGTACTTCAACACGCTTATTCATCACATAGAGACTTTCTGAACATGAAGTAAATACCGAACGTGGTATAGTTAAGACCCTCCAACATACTTTGACAACTTGATCAATTTTGGTTTTAATTAATTTGACCATACAGTTTCAATTTGATTATGAATAAGTGGGAAATTAAACGTTAGTTTTATTATTATTATTATTATTATTATTATTATTATTTAGCACCGCGTCTTACTACCCGTTCGGGTTATACGCTTTAAGTACTAATTACACTAATGGACTAGGAATTGGGAAGGTTTAATTAGAGGAAGTGAACCCGCATTTGCGTGGAAAACCATTCAGGAAAAATCACCCCCAGTTCACCCGACCGAGATTCGACCCTTGATCTCCCCATCCTCAGCAGTCAAGTTCAACACGACAAGCGCGTTAGCCAACTACGCCACCGAGGCGGGTCAAACGTTAGTACTGTTTGAAATTTTAATGAGTTAGTTTCGTCTTTAATGAGTCGTAAAATCCATTATTTTGATTAATTTTTTAATAGGGTTGATTGTGGAAGGGCTGGGGGGGAGGGCATTTGGAATGAGTTTATGGTCCGAAAAAATTGAAGAACCCTTTATCTAGATCCTATTGATACTTTAATATATGTGATGTAGTATAAAAAAAATTTAATCAGTAAATAAACGATTCTTTGTGGACTGTTTAATCCAACCCCAAAATAAAAGGCTAGATAGTAAACTGTACGGAACACACACTCACGATGCAGCAACTGGCGCAGCAAATCAAGGAGTAGTTTAGGTTGCAAGGTAATAAGTTTTAAACATAGCTCGCAAGTACTTAAGGAAGAACGTGAGAAGGATGGGTGATCTAAAGTCAGGAAGAGACTAAATATTTCTTGAAAGTTTTGGTAATGATCCCTGCATCAGACCCAGTAGTTTCCCAAAATTACCCCAGAGGAACCACAAACGTACTTCTATATTATTTATTGTGCCAATCTTGCTTGGGGAGTCGAGAAATGAAAAACATGCACACACAATCAGTCTAAGAAGTTAGCCGAGAGAGTGAATAGCTAGCAAATTGATTTTAGAAGGAACCAACGAGAGCAGTCCTATCTCTTCCTGTTGACGTAAACTATTGCGACTCAAACAAGTGATAGACTACTTTAAGAACACAAATGTAATGGATATTATTTGCATTTTTAAAATTAAATAGTGGCTCTTTTTCAAATAAATTACAAAAAGAGATTTATATATGTTATTTATATGTTATTATTCACACGCATGTACATGTACACACATAAAATGCACATATGGCCTATGATTGAAGCATTCATAAAAACAAAGTACCTACCATCTTCAAATGATAAAAAACATAAATTTTATTTAAAGCCCTAGCAATAAAACATTCGGGTCTCCCCCTTCCTCTCCTGATACTTACGTCCTTTTGTTCTTTCTCCTTTCGACGGCGCTCCTTTTCTTCTCTAATGGCCATGAGCTTAGCCTTTTTACGCTCCAACTCTGCCTTGCGGTCAGCCATGTTTGTGGTCAAGAACACAGTTTATACTAAAAATAAAAAAATATATAAAATTAAAAACCTTCATTGATAAAAGATGAATCTCATGAAATATATGGAATAGTCTTCTTATAGCAAACATCTTAAGAAATTGAATATGAACATTTTTTTTTCAAATCAATATAGTAAAACCAACTGCCGTAAACAAATCAATAAAGACTATTTGTGACAGTCTAAGGGCTGTATTTATAATCTAGTCTCGAGAATCAACCCCACTTGTACGAAGCTTATAGCCTACAAATAGTAAACAAGACAGGTCAAATGATAGATTGGCTGAACTACAAATCTAGAATTTAAATATTTGGACCTAAATTTTCAGGATGGGAACTGAATGGATTTTAATACAATTCACTTAAATGGCCTTTTTTCTTTTTACTCAGCACAGCGTCTTACTAACCATTCGGGTCATACGCTTAAGTACTGATTATGCTAATGAATTAGGAATTGGGAAGGTTGAATTTAGAGGAAGTGAACCCAAATGTGTGTGGAGGGAGAGTAGAAAAACATTTAGGGAAAACCATCCCCAGTTTACCCGGCCGAGATTTGAACTGCCAACTACACTTGTATAAGCATAATAACACATTATTAAAATGAAATAATTGTGGGTGTACATAAAGGTATATAAAGAATTTCAATGCACACAAGATACCCATTATGGATATCCTCAAGCAGAAATAACCAAGTGTGGGAATTATTATGTAGGCCTATTGAATATTTCTTAAAAACAACTACCAACCCATTATATTACGGATATTACGTGTGAAGGGTTTAAAATCACAATATGGGATGCCATTAAAAACTATCATCTAAAGTGAAATAGTGGGGTTGAATTCTTTATATTTACAAATGATGATCAAGAAGCTGGAAATAAAATGCATAAGGAGTAGTAGGCCTATATGGCGAGGAGTGAAAAGGGTGCTCGCAGTGAAATAAAGTACACAAGTAAAAATAGGGAGAAGGCGTCCAGGCGTCCACCCCTAAAATTCATTTTAAGAAACTTTTATTTTAAGTCATAGCACTGCTTTTAATTAAATTAGATACCATACATAAACACATATAAGCCTAAGGGAGTATTTTTAACAAATTATAATCATAAAATAAAATGGATGATTTAGTGAGGTATTGTTTTTAAGTTGGCCATTTTGTATCTAGTTTATTATTTTAATATGTTTTAGTTGCATAGTTGCTATTTTTAGCAGTCTTACTTCTGGTTCAGGTTATAACCTACGCTTATACAGCTTTTTAATCACGCTAATTGATTTAGGGATGAGGAAGGTTATATTTAAAGGAAATGTAATTGAATTTTCGCGTGGCTCAGGGAATGTGGAAAACCCATTTCCCATTTGGAAACGCCACTTCCACCCTCAGTATACACCCAACCAAGATTCAAACCTTGATCTCCCAGTCATGGGCAATCTAGTCTAACATGAAAGTAGCGTGTTAGACCATGCGGCCACAATTGAGTGAATGTATTTAAGGGTTCAATAAAGCTGTGTGCGAGTTTTATTAATGTAACACCACTAAAAGATCTATGCTCTGTGTTTCCTAAAGGGAAGAAATAATATGCCATCATATTGATAGATTATTGTGGACAGAAACATATGATCGCTCCGAGCTTCAAGAGTTTCAGGAGATTAGCAAGAATATGGTGAAACAGGTAATTAAAGCAAATATCTACTAAATTATGAATCAAATAGTCTTAGTATGAAGGCAGCTATCGTTTTATCTTCAATTTAAATAATTATAACAGGGTTTAATCAATAGAGATTTTTCCTCTTTAAAAAAAAAGAAATTGTAGACTTTTGATGCATACAATTTATATTATTTATTAATATACTGGTAATTAAATAGATTGCAAAATTAACTACATAAACAACATCATCTTGTGGATCAATATTCATGGTTGCATTTATTTACACCATTAGTTGGCCACAAACCTCTTTCCATTAAGCCTATGTTGAGGGCTTTATTAAGTTTAATGAAGGATTACCCAAATGTAGGAAGTACAATGAGGCTAGAATTCATCACGCAAGCTTTCGTTAGGTGGTAGTAAAAAGTAATAGTTTTTTTTTAAATATATATAAGCCTAGCCTAGTAATGTAAAAAAAGAACTGACATCTGCAATCTAGGCGTAGGCTCATGAAGCTATGAAAATGTCATGTATTGAAAGATATGCCAGATAAATCAAATGAATTTCAAGAATTCACTAAGGAGACATTTCTAAATACATATATCATTACTTACTAATCAAATGTTAGAAGCGTTTATTCTCAAGATTGAATACACATTTCAAAGTAGTTTATTGACTTTTTCATTTTATTCCATTTCACATATTACCTACCACAGAACAGTATACTCTCAAACTCAGGGGTGAAGGTGATTTAAATTATAGCTTAACATTTTATTATGAATAGATAATTTATTAATTTGTAATTAAATCAATATTTTGACTACAAAATAATTATAATATATGCGCTTTATAAACAAATATTTTTTTAATCCAACATTTTTATATTACTCTGTTGAAAAATTCTTATCGTTGTGGAGGTTCTTTAAAAGAAAATATACCGTAAGACATACTAAAATGAAAATATGTCACTTTTACTTACTTACTGGTACTCTGTGGCATTATAAAAACTCGAAAGTTAATTGCCGCACTTACAAAAGTACTCCACCCAACTCTATCTTGAGCTAGTTCTATCCAGTCTATCACATTACACCATATTTCTTATGGGTGCATTCTAGTGGCATCCTCCTAGCTGCATCTAGATCTTCTCAATGGTCTCTTCCAATTGGGTTTGCCACTCAGTACCCTGAACAAGATTCTATAAGCTCTCCTTCTTACTGCATTTTATTACTCCTCCCCACCGTAATCTACAAGACAGACTTGTTCATCCTAGCCATGTCTTATAATGAGTACAGGATATGTAACTAATCATTATGTAACCTCCTCCACTTCTTAGTAGCGTCATCCCTTTTTGAACCAAAAGCACCTTGTTTTCGAACACCCTACATTTTTTCTTTATATAAGGTAAGACATCATGTTTCACCAGCATAGAAAATAACCGTTAAAATTATTGTTTTGTATATTCTGAGTTTTAGATTCCTTGAATGTAGGCGAGATGTAAATAACTTACTAACCGAGCAATAGCATACATTTGCCGAATGTATTATTTTTTTAAATTTCCAATATAAAATGGTTATTACTACTTAAAATGGTTCCTAAATACATAAACTCATAAAAAAAAATCAGCGTGTTTCTAACCTTCTTTCCCCTTGTTACTGTCAACAAATTGGATGTTTTTCGAAGCTATTTATGGCGGCACTCATTGATTTTGGAAATTTTTTGAAAATTATTCTCCTTTAAAAGCTATCTAGAAAAGTAATCCCCTTAGATTTTTTAAAATTTGAATAATCCTAGAGGCCATTTGGTATAGTCTCCTGCGACAAATTTTTGAAAAATAAATGGCTCTTATCGCTTGTAACACTATTGGATTAATCGCCCCGCTTTGGGCGCCAATTGTAAACACTATTGATTTATTCGCCTCGCTTTGGGCGTCGATTGAAACATTACGGATTAATTTCTTCATATAATAATGCTGTGATGATGTTTAGGTTGTCTTTAGCTCCGTAGTCTAGTGCCTATCATTGTACGGAGAAGATACCGTTTAACCAGCTGTCTATAGCTCCGTGGTCGATCACTAATTAAAACGGTATAATTAATAAATGTAAGAAAGAGAACTGTTGATGGCTGTTTATTCACACATGGTTTATTTAAATGACATCTGTTAATTATTTATACATACTCCAATTAAATGCTTTATATCAATGCACACTTGTGATATTAATGTAAGCTATTTTATACTGATTTAGAATGTTTCTTGTGGCAAGCTAAATAGTTCATAACTCTCTCTTATATATAAAAATAAAATATTATAAGTACATAGTTCTAAGTTTGCAATACATTATATTTAGTTTTTTATTTAAATGCGTTTCGTTTCCCACCCATATCTTTAATTGGTACCAAGGCACTTTTTTTGTTCAACTTGAAATTTATTTTTACTTCACTTAACTTAGCTATTAGAAATATTTGCTTCTAAATGTTTATACAATATCAAATCTCTTACACGGTTTATAACACTATTTTTATGAATTTGATATTCACTTGTATGCAAGCACGAATTAAAAAAGAAAGTAAAAGGGGGTTGGGCGCAAATATATTGAATGGAGAAACATTTGAGTAAGTTGGTAGACATATTTTTCCCTGACACACGTCCTTCTTGCCAATTACTTTGCCCAGTGCTCAGAACCCACACTTCTATTAGTCTATAAGAAAAATCAAATATTCTGTCTAGGGGTGGGGCACGTCGGGTTTGCTTGTATGGGTCTGACGTAATATTTTTGGACATACATTTCAGCTATCGTCTATCTTCAATATTATACTAGTTATTGATGTTACTGTTCAATTTTAGTTGTGTGAACTTAGTTTGGCAGCCTTGGAATCTCTTTAAATTGGTTTTATTCTTGTATCTCTAGTCTGTGCAATTTTGTGTACTTTTATAAAAATTGTCAAGATTGATTCTCTTCTCTAAAGTTATTAAATCAATGGCAAATATGGGAGGTGACGTTACCGAAATTTCTCAACACAGATGGTGTCACGTAAGAAAAGTTCTTGAAAGGCCTGGACCATTTTGTCATCCAGATTTTGAACCATCATCAGACACACTCAATTTTCTGATGAGTTCTTGTAAAATTCTTGTAATAGGTGCCGGTGGGTTAGGCTGTGAACTCCTTAAAGATCTTGCCCTTATAGGTTTCAAAGACATCCACGTTATAGATATGGACACAATTGAGCTCTCTAACCTAAATAGACAGTTTTTATTCCGAAGAAAGGACTTAGGTAAGCCAAAAGCAGAAGTTGCTGCGTCTTTCATTAATTCAAGGATACCAGGATGCAATGTAACTCCACATTTTAACAAGATTCAAGATTTTGATGAGGCTTTTTACCGAGGGTTTCATCTTGTTTTATGTGGTTTGGACTCTATTGTAGCTCGTCGCTGGATTAACGGGATGTTGATCTCCTTACTGTCTTATGATGATGGTGAATTGGATCAATCAACGATTGTCCCAATGATTGACGGTGGGACAGAGGGCTTCAAAGGTAATGCTAGAGTGATATTACCAGGCATGACCTCGTGCATTGAATGCACCCTTGATTTATTCCCCCCTCAAGTGACATTTCCCCTCTGCACGATTGCAAACACCCCCAGACTCCCAGAACATTGCATAGAGTATGTGAAAGTGATTCAGTGGACCAAAGAGAATCCTTGGGACGTCACTATCGATGGAGATGACCCTGCACACATCAACTGGATATATGAAAAATCACAGGAACGGGCGGCTCAATTTGGAATATCGGGTGTGACGTATAGACTCGTACAGGGAGTTGTAAAGAATATAATTCCCGCCGTAGCATCGACCAACGCCATCATAGCTGCGGCATGTGCGACAGAGGCTTTCAAACTTGCGACGAGCTGTTGTATGCCTCTTGACAACTACATGGTGTTCAATGATCTTGACGGGATTTACACATACACTTACGAAGCAGAACGCAAAGAAGATTGCTTAGCATGCAGTCAAGTTCCTAAGAATGTATATATTAAGAAAGTGGACATGAAGCTTCAAGATTTGATTGATTATCTTTGTGAAGATTCTGCGTTTCAAATGAAAAACCCAGGTCTTACAGTGTATACAGACGGCAAGAATCGCACTTTGTATATGTCGACGGTGGCGAGTATCGAGGAGAAAACCCGCTTCAACCTGAAGAAATCGTTGCTGGAGCTTGGGTTGAAAGATGGATCTCAAGTGATGGTGGCCGACTCAACCACACCAAATACCGTTGTGCTCTCTCTAAAGTTTACTCTACCGACTGATGTTGTAATGATATGAAGATTAGATTATTAATATCATGACTACCATCAGGTTGTCTTATATCTTTCTGCCTAGTCGTGTAGACACAAATTTGAAACTGGGAGTCTGAGGTGATATAACAAAATATTCTTTAGCTTTGATATTTGATGTGTACCTAATAGGCCTTAATTTGCTTTCGGTTTTACCGACCCTCCAGAACTTTACGAATACAAATGATTCATTTTTTAAAGTACCTACCCTACGATACTGTACTTGTAATATTGATCCAAAAGTTCAGTGTTCACGTTATATAAAAGGAAGACTTGTTTAATAAAGTTAAAAATAATTATATATGTCTAAATTATTAAATACCGTAGTATTATTGTGCTCTTTGAAACATATCAATAACTTATGTGTTGATATGTTATGTTTGCCTCAAGTAAATTGGTTTGGGACAAATTTGTTTAAAACTGAGCATTTTAAAGTTTTTACTTGTTAATCTCTGTATTTATAAGTTACACATTTTTTATTTAATTTTTCGCATGAGGAAAGTACCCCGCATATTTAAAATGTAGATTTTTTTTTTACTAAATGCGTGGAATTTATTCTAGTAGTTAATGAGGCAGTCAGGGATAAAAAAAATTTTAGCACCGTACTGTACTACCTGTTTGTGTTATATGCATATACGTACTAATTATTAAACCAATGTGTTAGGGATTTGGAAAATTGAATTTTTGATAAAGTGCACCTGAATTTTCATGGAGGGAGTGTGGAAAACCATCCTAGTTAACACCCAATTGGGATCGAATCTCGATCTCCCTGTCTTCAGTACATGATGATATTGTTTAAAGGTGTTTTATTTCAGTGGTACAATAATTAGATTTGGCTAATCCCGACAGGTGGTAAGAGAGAGTACAAAAGACATTTTGACAAAATAAATACGGCATCATAAACATTTGTTTCGATCTATAGTGTATTATTAAAACACATGAGTAGAGCATTTAAACATGATTTTCCTGTTATTGTAAGATAATTACTGCTCAATCTCTCCACCCAGGTTTCACTCTATCAGAATTTGTTTTTAGTGTATGAAATCAATGACCAGGAGAGACATAACATCCAGTTCGGTTGTCTGTATGTAGATTATTCGCCTCTCTAGTGGTAAAGAGCATTGCTCAGGATACACCATAGGAGGTTGTAGGACGTACCCGCGATTAGATGATAGTGAACATAGAGGTGTGGAGTCAGTGGGAGTTTTAAACATAACTTAAGCCTAATTTACCAACCCCTGGGATAATACCTTTTAAGAGAACAATACCCGATATACCGGCCAGGAATCGAACCCTGGGTCCATAGGCTTGTAGCCAGGTGCACTGACCACAGGGCCAGATCTATGAATTCAGAACTAATAAGGTAGTGTAAAAAATGCAATTTCATAAAAGAAAAAAACAGAAAAAGCAGAAAAAAAATGTGTAAAAGAATGCACCTCAAAAAGTAAAGAGAGGGTTTTCTTATAGAGCTATACTTTATTCTGTTTAGAATATATGGATGGGTATACAGATTTTTAAACTTAGGCTCTACTAAAAACAAAATCAGGGCAATGATTATTCTTTCCACTATAAACCATTATTTATTAGTGCACTTTATTAAAAATTTAACAATGAGAATTATTAAGATTTTTTTTGAGTAGATAATTTAACATAAATGGAGGTAGAGGGATTATTTTGGAAAATAAAGCAAGTAGCTTTGTGTGTCAGCCCATTCCAGCAACACAGACCAGGTAAGAAAGCCGATGTCTGTTTTACCTGGGTGTGTCGCTAGTTGGATTTTCTGCCTCGGCCTGGCATATTATGTTCTGCAAGTCTGTGTTGTATCTACACTCGGTACAGTCAAAACAAGACATTTCGAATATATATTTGCGATGACCAATTCAAAAACAGTAATAAAATTAATCGATAGTGTGTTACATTTAAATAAATATTTATTCCAAACATTGTGTGCTAGAAAATAAGATAAAATCAAATCATCGGGTATGAAAAGTATGTTATTTATAAATGATTAAAAATTATGTAATATTACCAATTTTAATTTGTTTATAAGTTAAAAAATTATTTTTCTTTAACATATTATAAATATTTCACTATATACAATTCATATGAATGTCTAGTTATACTAAATTTCAGCCCCATACATTAATTACTTTACCTTAATAAAGGTACGCAAAAAGCATAAAATAGCAATAACTCATGAACTCTAATGATTTGAAATAAACGAATCACTATTTATAACTTACAATTACACATTTGTTAAAATCGAGCAATAAAATGTTTTATGTCGAATGAGTGTCACCATTGAAAGAATCTGTTTAGAAGACATAAAATAAATATAGAATGACCTACATTGACAAATATATGGCATACTAATTTTCATCCTAAAGCTATCAATATTGACAGCTGCAGTATACTATAGTCATCACATAAATACACAAGATTTGGTAATGTTTTGAACTCGCGGATCCTCCTATGACGACCCAATTAGAGATGGACGTTAGATACATTATCAAAACATTGGTGGAAGTGAGGGTTTATTCATTGTTTACATCTACACTTTACAAAATAGATCTTCAGTTTTATATACACTCAAATGAAGTACAACCTAAGCTAATAATTATTCCAAGCATTCAGTGAAAGTACCAATGATAAATATGATTCTCGCGTGAATACATATCTGGTAATGTAATATACAAAGATATCCATGACTAAGATTCGATAGTTTGTGTCGCTTCATAAAGTTAACCATATCAATACCAGGTGGTACATAGCTTTAAACACAAAAACAAAACCCATAGAAAACCAAATAATAAAAAAAAGTTGCTTGTCGGCTAAATGTATCTATCAATTGTTGCTATTTCGTTAATTTATGACAAATGTTTTATTTGTGATGTGTTCATAAAGCTGGTGAATTATGACACTGAGAGTCGTTTGCGATAACGAAGCTATGTGGAGTATTAGTGTGCTCAGGATTGCACTACTGTGTCGCTCGTGTTACATTCACACTAGTGGCCCACTCAACTTGGTACTATGCGTACGTTCCAAAATACAGTTTGATCTCGTTTAACAAACTTTACTAGTATTATATTTGGAAGAGGTTACAGGAAAAATGGATGGAAACATATAGAAGGAACAAACACAAACACAGTTCACACTTTACAACGCTGCCACTGGACAAAGAGATAATGGCTGCCTCTTGAAGATTGAGCGTTACTGCCTAGTACCCTGACCTAGGTTCATTCAATTGGAACTCATTAGGGAGGAATGTGAAATGTGTTCTTAATTTCACTATAAAAGTGATATTGTGTTATTTCCCTTTCGTAAGTTTCTATCCACATTTACTGAACTTTCTCTCAAATATAATACAATTACCTCGTAAAGTGAAAAAGAGGTTTTCCTTGTGGAGATAAGCTTTACTGGAAGGTAGTAATGGCTACGCACTAAACTACCACACCATTATAGTGATATTCATGGCTTCAACAAATGTTACAGAACATTACTATTTATTTTATATATGATACTAAATAAATAAACGCGTCGCCAGGTGAAGAGAGAGTCCACACACAAAAGAGTCACGCCTCTTCATGTTGCAGCTTCTTCCACCAGGGTTTGCTAATGTTACAAAGCTCTTGTTTGTGTTGTAGCCTGGCTTTAGTGGCATGAGGTAGCAGTTGACAGTAGTACCATGACAGATCCACTTCATTCTGTGCCAAACCGGAACTGTCTGTAAAGAAAACCAGTACAGTACGAGGTGTTGATTGAGGGTGCGTTAGGCCATCGTAATAGATCTTAGGGGGGGAGGAGGGAAATAACTGAGGCAACATAGACACACCAACAGGATTTTACAAGATGTTATAATGAAACTAACATTTGGCACAGATAGATCCCATTCATAAATATCTTTGAATAGAAAGGGTGAATCCTAGTGAAGGGTCCTTACAACAAGAAGGTAGAGCTGACCAGGTTTTGTATATTTATTATTATTAGCACCGCGTCTTACTACCCGTTCGGGTTATACGCACTTACGCTAATGTGAAATGGTAAGGTGATTGTGAGATGAAATGAAGGACCTACAGTTTAACGTGGAATCCGAACCACGGTGGAGGCATGGCATTCCTCACATTCACTTGTATATTTAAAACGAGAATAGTGAGTACAGTAGGTTAAGCCCTGTAAGAGTTTTTAATCTGGTACCTTGTAGTATGAGGGCTGTCGCCTGCATGTTGGTACATTTAGCTTCTAGAGCTTGGTGCCTGCTCTTGCCTGTACTGGCCCGTGCGTAGAAACTAACAAGCTTGCCCTGGACGGTGGAGTGAGTTTCTTCCAACCGGGACATATCGGTCACCTTTACTGGACCTTGGATCAGCTCTCTCCTGCACAGGAACACATTTCCGTTGAGCAATACTACGCATGCAAATGTTACGTTAGCTAATGACAGCTCATCATCAAAGGTTTCCAGCCTGTGGCCAGGTCAGTTTGGTAAAATGCTTTCACCTCCTATTCTTCTCCTCTCACTTGCACATTTTGTTATCTGCTCCTACAATTGCTTTCTTGGTCTACTTTGGGGTCTTTTTCCTATACAATTTATCTCCATCATTCTCTTTAGTATTCTCTCCTTTTTCCTCATTACATGACCATACCATCTCACCCTTGCTTCGTACGCCCTGTACAACACTTCCTTTCCCTTCAAGGGCACTTTTCTTTTTCATAGAAGGTCTCTTACACACCTATAGAACAATTCTCCCTGCTGTTCATTAGATACTATCTACTTCCACCCTTCGCCTTAAATAATGACAACTACATGTTAAATATAGTTTAACTTCCAACAAGATTTTTTTAATCAAGTTTTTTTATGTATTATGATAAAGTAACAAATAACTGTGGCATAAACTGAAATTTACTTTGGGAATGAAGGGTAGATAATTATTAGAGCTATTGTTATTATTTTTATTATTAATATTATCTGCACTATTTAACGTGCACTTTCTGAGTAGACTGATTATATCAGCACATCTTTTATTATTATTATTATGTCTTACTACCCGTTCGGGTTATACGCACTTACGCTAATGTGTAATGGTAGGGTGATTGTGAGGTGAAATGGAGGACCTACAGTTTAACGTGGGACCCGTACCACGGCGTTCTCGGTACATTCTCGGACATCGCATGGTCTTAGCGATAAGAGATCAAGAGTTTGAACCTGAGTCGAGTGCAATGAGGATGGTTTTCCCTAAATAACTTTCTACTCTCCGTCCTGTCCAATGAGGGTATATTTTCCCTACAATTATACCTCCCTTGCCCCTACTCCATTACCACAAGTTAATGTATACATACAACCCAAACGGGAACTAAGACATTATGAGAGTAAAATGCATTTCAAACTATTTTTGAGCGATGTTATTTATTTTGTTTTCAAATTTCCTAAATAATTACATCACGTTTGAAAAGTGTATACACGACGACCGATGTACAAGTGGATGTCGTGTGGAAAGCCCTAACGAGCCGGTATGTTTAGGTTTGGATTTTAATCAATTAGCTGTCATAGTATGACAAATGTATATTTAATATCATTTTAAATTACCGTTAGGACAATGAAACTCTCCTCACATTTTTATTTCCCGTTGAAGTTCTTTCAGTTTTTCTTCCGTTATCCTGTCAAAGCCTTGGAAAAGGTTGGCAGTCGTTCTCTCTCTCTTGGAATGCGTCCAGTGGCGGAACGCTCTCTGTATCACCAAAGCTGCCTTGTTCCGCAAAAGCTCTCGTTTCACAGGTGTATAACGAGCCCTCGCGCGGTGACTGCGCCAAGCCGCTTGAATTGTAGTGGCCGATTTCTCTCGCAGCTCGTACAGATAGTACTTCATGTTGGCTGAAAAGAATCTTAAAAGTGAGGTATTCGTTAACTAACTGTTGGCGATCTCAAAACTGTCAAATTTAAATTTAACAATTTGAGACAAGCATACTTATTACTACTACTAGGCTTTACACTCCTGTACCAATATTCTGGATAGTAGCAAGACGCAGTATAAGTGTGAATTTTAAGAAAGTGAATTAACATTTGCTTGGGGAGATAATAGAGAGCCACATAAGACAGGGGGAGGGGTAAAACCCTAAGTGTATCCATCCTTAAAATTAATTTGTATATATTCAATTCACAATCTACTCATGGGAATTAAACCTGGGTCTAGTTGTAATTGTTCACTCAATCATGCATTTAAATAAATTTGTACAATATATTAATAGTTTTGCCGACTGGATGACAAACAAAAGTGGTGGAAGGTTAGTAAAATGGAACACTTATGTTGCAGCTACCATGAAGTTTACAATTGAAATGGATAAAAAAAACTTTATTAATCAACTTAGCCTATAATATCTTTTGTATATAAGCATAAAAAAATTAGACAGCATGTAAAATTTCCAAAAGATAGCTCTGCATTCATTAGGAAACAAACGGAAAAAAAACCTTCAAAAATAATGTCATTCTAGAAAGATATTATATCGAGAAGTTGACATGTTACTAATTGGAGCCTGATAATCATGTGTGCTGGGAAGGGGGTTGGGGTGTGGCGTAAGGGAAATAGGTAGACGCTGACGTTAGCACGACTCTTGCATCCTTCAGTAGTCACAATGTGCGTGAACTTACAACTATTGTTACTAATGTTTGTCACACAAGGATGAGGCCTTTACTCAAAGTTATGACAGTTGAAGTAGAGTTATTTCAGAATGTACAGTAATATACAACAAAAATATCTTCATAAGGCCTTACACTTAATTTTTGTTTATAAATGTAATTAATGCTAAATATTTTGTGATGTCCCTTAACAAGTATCTCTAAAATATAGGATGCCGAGGCATCCACAGAGAGCGCTAGTGAATTTCCTCTGAACTACCTCCATCCCTACCTCATTAGATTGCCACCACCATTAAAAGTTCACTGTGTTATGATATTGATGTGAAATTTTAGTAAATGTCACAGCAATCATCTAGAGCAGAGGTTTCCAACCTGGGGTACACATACCAAAAATAGATTTATAAATTACCATCACATTTGGTGAGTGTTGAATTTAGAATAAAGACTCCCTTAAACAACCCATTTTAATCAAGGTGGAAGTGTGGGACATGCGAGTTAAGAGTAGTGGTTTTTTTTTGTAATTCATATAGGATTTTTTTTTAAAACCAAAATAAATAAAATATTGCTCCATTAGAAACAAAGAGTTTAATTTTATTCACATGTTGATATCAACAGTTATTGGACATATGTCATGAGTATAGCGGTATTAGAAGGCAAACTGTTTTAAAAAAATAAGAGAAAAAGTTGTAATTAAATTTTAGAACACCTTTTACAAAAATGTTCAAGAACAGCTGTTGATCTTGCCATGTGAAGAGAATTAAATATTAGCTATTTATTTTGGCCACAAAAAGTTTTGCAATAAAAACTGTTAAAGCACCGCTCTTAACTCACCTTCTTTATGCCTCCACTTTAGAATCGCAACATCTGTCATTTCTTTTATTAATATGAAATGAGTCGTGTAGGTTTTTAATTTCACCTCGTGTGACAGGGGCCACCGTGAATTACCATGGGGGGGGTCTGCAATCTGGAAAAGGTTGGGAAGCGATGCTATAAAAGTAGAACGGTAAAACCAAATCCAGTGAGCCGGCTGAGATTCAAATCCTGACCTCCCAGTTCAGAGTTTGAGTGATTACCATTATGCCGACTCTGCGGGTAACTAGCCATTACCCGCTTCAGTGATCAAATGGTATAAGATGTCACACTCACACTACATGGACTGTGTTCAAAACCGGGTTAGGTGTAATGAGGGTGGTTTTCCGACTCTCTCCATGAAAATGTGAGAACACTTACTCTAAATTCAACCTTTCTCATCTTTAACGCCTTTTCATAGTTAGCCTTGTACATATGCATATAACCAGAACAAGTTGTAAGATGTGGTTCTAAATAGAAAAATAAATTAGCAATTATTAAGTACCTGATAACCAACAAATGCACGCCAGAACATTTTCTTGTAAATAATCAAATTAATTATTCCTGAAAGGTTTTATTTTAAATTTATAAATTATAAACCATCCAGAGAGCTAATTCTGTATAGAATCGCTTGACAAAATTTAATATACTCAAAGTCACTCTTTTTAAAAATCACCAGGGTAAATTTAAAATGTAAACATATGATAAGTACAGTAATTTTGTCAAGAAATGAGAAAATGAAATAATTAAAAAGAAATTAAATGAGATAAATAAGGTTCCTATTATTAAAAATAATCTTATGGTTTTGTCCAAAAATGTTTCTTAGGCTATGGCTACCTAAAAATATTCTTTTTAATTGATGCGTTTGGATCTATTCCTCAATTATAAGTAATATAATAAAATGTTTGGTGATTTAAATAGAAATACAATTGATTTAAATTTAAATAAGCAAGCCTTTACTCACTATATTGGAAAAACCAACGCCAATGAATATTTCAGGATAAATTACTGGGCAACCAATGACATTTCCCCTTGGATAATGTATTTCTTCAATTCAATCCTTTGTGAACCGAGATGCAGGACAATCTTCTTAAGTTGTCTCAACATGCCAGGCACAGATTATACAACACAGTATCATGAAAACATAAGTTTCAAGCTCATCATGGATCATAAGGCGTTACAAAAGATCGAGATACAGGTGGTCCCCGACTTAAGAAACTAGGACTAAATAATGGCTGTAAGTACCAATTTCCGTGACTAATCCCGCTTTATGAACAGTTGTAAGTCCCCACAATATTAACAGTACTACTCTTATATATGTGTGATGCGATGAGACTAATTCACCAGTCAGCGGTTATTGGCGCTTTTTGTGGTCTATTGCGATGAGACTAATTCACCAGTCAGCGGTTATTGGCGCTTTCTGTGGTCTATTTCAACTATTTTACTAAACTCAACCATGACAAATGATTGATAAGAAAAGGAAGTGGATGGTGAACCAGTATTGAGGAAGAGACATGCTACTACCGTATAATTGAATACGATGCTAATGGTTTGTCTCAAAAATCTTTTAAGTTTTGTTTGTTGATTTTTGTTGGCCCAGAAACGCATCCCCTGTTTATATCATTGTGCCAGGAGGAAATCTTTTCGAATTCCGAACACTTTTTTTGGCCTCGTTCGTAGGTTGGGGACTCCCTGTATATTGCCTCGGTGTTTTTTTATTCAACTCAATGGCACTTATAAGACAAGTTTGTTATAGTAATTTTAATTATCTCAATTTGTCAATCACATTGGTGTTTCACTTAAGAAATATATTTACAAACTCACATCATACATTGGGTAATAGGTGTATATTTACAAAATATAAAAATATAATCAATTAGGCACATTAATGTTTAGTCCATCATTTAAATTATTTACAAAAGTTTTTTTTATTATCTATCTGTTAGAAAAAGTATCTATATTTAGTTTTTTTTACAATATTATTTCTATTAAATAAGCTTGTTAGGCTTCTCATCAATATACAACAAAAGTTACAAGTCCTATGGAGCCCAGGACGAATGAATCAAACATTAATTGCTTCATAGATGGTTTACAAAAAGTTCAACGAAATTAGATCATGGTCTTTATACCAAGTTAAGGGTATATCCTCTTTTGAAATAACCTTCGCTTAGGCGCAAAGTCAATGTTCCATTATAAAGAAAACAACTGGGCTTAAGTTAATTTTATCAGAGAGAGAGAACCATAATTATAAAGGTATTCAAAATAAATTATAACATAATTACTTTATACCAGTATTTAAATGAATATAATTTATCAAAACATGACAGACTTGTTTCTGAACTAAGTGAAGTTAGATAAATACAATAAACAGTACAAAAGAGCCAACCGTACACCAAATCTAACCTTAAAAATCTATAGAAATATATGTTTTGAATAGCATATAGGGCCAGCTTATTATAAAAATGCATAGGGAAATTTAAATACAGGGTGGGACAGAAAGTGTTGACACACTTAATAACACATTATCTTTAATATTTTAAAATAAATGCTTCAAAATTAAACTTATAATAACAACAAAAGATTGGCAATGTTCTATATACCCTTGAATTATTAATTCTTTTTTAAACAATGTCATTAAGAAGGTCACCATGCAATACATATTTATATGAACTCCCTTGTAATGTGACATGACTTTGTGAAATGTTTCCTTGTTGAAATGTTTCAATATTCACCACAATTAAGTTCCTTAAATTGTTTTTGGGTGAGTTGGGTAAACATGACTCTAACATTACCCCACAAAAAAAAAAAAGTCCGGAGGTGTTATCTCTGGTGGACCTACAACGTAAGAGCACGGATACCAACAACATGTGGTTCCAGCATAACGGGGCAATGGCCCACACAGTCCGATCATCGATGAAGGTGTTTCGCAAAATGTTTCCTGGGCACTTAGTTTCACGATTTGAGGACAATGCCTGGCCCACTACGCTCACCAGACTTAACAGCTCCGGGTGACCTGGTGGTCTAGGGGTAAGGTGTCAGACTTCTGTGCTGGCGGCCGGGGTTCAATCCTCGGTCCCGGCAAAGATTTATCTGATTACCAGACCCTTCCTTCACCTCTGACAAGACATCTTGTGAATGTGAGGAATGCCAGGCCACCACCGTGGTTCGGATTCCACGTTAAACTGTAGGTCCTCCATTTCATTTCACAATCACCCTACCATTACACATTAGCGTAAGTGCGTATAACCCGAACGGGTAGTAAGACGTGGTGATAATGATAATAATAATAATAATAATAATAATAATAAACAGCTCCGGACTTTTTTCTTGGGTTAGAGAGTTATGTTCACCCGACCCACCCACAAACAATTCATGAACTTTGTAGTAGATATTGAAGCAATTCAACAAAAAAAAAAATTCACAAAGTCATGTCAAGTTTCAAGGAGTGCATATAATGATAGCCTTCTTAAGGACATTGTTTTTTAAAAAATTGAATATTACAAGGCTATGTAGAAAATATTCAATATTTTGTTGTTATTATTTTAAGTTTAATTTGAAGCATTTATTAGTCAAAATAGTAAAGTTATAGTGTTATTAAATGTGTCAACACTTTCTGCCCCTTCCTGTATAAACTAAAACTTAAACTTTCACTCATTGACTTGTTAACGGCAGAAACCTTAAAAATAGCAATACTTTACATCAGTTTAGAGTATTTTAAAGATATAAATCCAGCCCAGTGTCCACAGGTAATGACTAACTGGTAAATGTGTTGTGAAAGTGTATAAAGTAATAATTTTTACCTACTAAAGTTACTAAAACAATTTTAATATATTCATACATCGAGTCATGTGAACTTCAGCTGTCACTTTTGATATATATTATCAATACCTAAATAATAACACAAATAACATAGTAAAATGTTATCAGTGTTGGCCGAAAATAATGTTTGAAATTTCTCTACTGTTCTTCCAACCAAAATCAGGGTATACATACCATTGATTGGTTTGATAGTATCGTCCCAAAACCAGACTATTTATACAAAAACAATTTTTGTTGGTCGGTTTCTTAAGGTTTGGTAACTCAAGTTTTGACTAAATATCAGATTTAAATATTTAAAACAATAATAATTTAAAACAATCATATACACAAAGCATTTATACAATAACAATATGTAGAAAAGTTAATAGAAATATTTTTCTTGAATGCCACATTCTTACAGTGTAATGTACACACCTAGTTCACGGTAATAATGCACCAATGGCTAAACAGGCTTAGCTCTAGGAGTTGTGAACCAGTCTTTACAATGAATTTCTAGGTATTTCACAAATGTCCTAGTCATCCACACAGAGAAGTCATGCCAGGATCACGATCAACTTAATGTTCACTAAACTTTCGCAAAATGTAATGATAACAGTTGTTCTTGTGTTTTTAAATGGAAGCCATCTTGATGCAGTTAACTTTCCGTTCACTTAAGTGTTTTCCAATGGTGAACTTTCACATTAAGTTATTATTATTAGCACCGTGTCTTACTACCCGTTCGGGTTATACGCACTTATGCTAATGTGTAATGGTAGGGTGATTGTGAGATGAAATGGAGGACCTACAGTTTAACGTGGGACCCGAACCACGGTGGAGGCCTGACATTCCCCTTCACATTAAGTGAAGGGTACCACATACTCTAGCTAGACAATCATGTTGCAAGTGATATCAACACGACTATTTAATACTTAAGTTGTTTGTTTGTAGTATGCAGATGCTGGGGTGCCCGCAGGGTGGGCATTTGCCCTCCCTGAAACTCTGAGGTTGTATAAATATTAAAAGTAGACTAATCGCACCCAACACTAGCGCTTAAACAGTGCTCTCAGCCAACAGAGAGTTATATTATTATTATTATTATTAGCACCGCTTCTTACTACCCGTTCGGGTTATACGCACTTACGCTAATGTGTAATGGTAGGGTGATTGTGAGATGAAATGAAGGACCTACAGTTTAACGTGGGATCCAAACCACGGTGGAGGCCTGGCATTCATCACATTCACAAGATGTCTTGTCAGAGGTGAAGGAAGGGTTTGGTAATCAGATAAATCTTTGCCGGGACCGAGGATCGAACCGCGGCCGCCAGCATAGAAGTCTGACACCTTACCCCTAGACCGCCAGGTCACCCAGAGAGTTATAGAATATAACTAATAAACTAATTACTATCGTCCGCCACCAGGCCACCTGCTAACTTTAGGGTTGATAGTTTAGCGCATGTGCAAGCATGTCCAACAGCATTCACCATTCACCATTCAAATTGTCAAGGTCAAGTGTCCACCCATGAATTTGGATAAATTTGAAGGAAAAAAAAAGTTTTGTTTCTTATTCTCAGGAGACAAAGACTGCCTTAAAAAGCGTCTTGTGAGGTTTCAATTTAATGAATTTTCCCGAGGGAGGAACCCCTGGTCAGCAACCCGTGGAGAAAAATCCTGTGGGCGCCCTTATGCAGATGACATTCGGTACAGTTTGTCCGCGTCTCGCGAACTCTAAAATGTCGTAGCCTCTTGTTACAAATTATTTTGTATATTCAGTAAAGTTTATATTGCATGTAATTGTAGCATTATCAGCCCTAAATAGTTCGGTTTCATTTTAGTAAACAATTTGTTTTCAAACATTCCAAATTCCGTGACTGTGGTTTGCTCGAATCCTGATCACGCACTAGTTTCTTTAAATTAAGTGAACCTTAAATGAAGGTTACGTTCCGTTAACGTTAAGCTGATAGTGATCTCGGCATTATTAACTTGTGTACACTCATGGGTTGCCTCTGTGTCTCACTTTAAATTTTACACCATTTCTCATATTTGATAAAACTTGTTAAGTAAGGTTTGTATATGATATTTAAAAAAAGTACCGAAAAATATACAAAATATTTTATTTTCTAGTGTTTAATAATCCCCTTTCATTGGTTGGTATATTATTTATTTTAAAAACCATTATTTTGTTACTGTACACTTATAAATATGTTTAGGTTAGGATTTGTTTTGGTAGATACAATGTGTGCGTTTATAAGAGTTAACCTAAATCAATCAGACTGTGGACTAAAGTGAATACACTGTAAGCTAATTAAAATGCCAAGTAACCTATACTAAAATAAATATACCCATACTATTAAGAATACCTAGTGTATAATTTATAATTTCAGTCAAAACTCTTCAGTCGTTCTAACTAGAGTGATGCATCTAAACATTACTTTTTTATTATTGAACTTTACTAATGTTGTTCTTTAGCACACCTTACTAGTGAATTAAATGTGATCAATCAGATCAGTTAAAAACATTTATTAATGTTACAAAAGATACTAGGCATAAACCTAAGAGCCTCCTAAATGCAATTAAGTGTACCAACATACAGTCGCCCCATGGCTTCTTTGGTGCTGACTGACAGCTCACAGCTGACTTCTGACAGTCAACATTTAGGTATATAACTAAAATTTGGACTGTCAGAAGTGACAGCTGTTAAACACATGTTTTTGCAGATCATATGATTCGGCGTAGGGATACATAATTGGGTCTGGTAACTTTTCAAAGCTTTTAGCTGTCATCTGTGAGCTGTCAGTTAGCATCAAAGAAGCCACGGGGCTACTTTACACGTCCTTTCCGAGGCTGTTCCTATTTTTGACTATCGGCTATTTTTCACTATCGGCTTGCTAAGCCTGTCAAAGCTTCACCCTTGCCCCGTTAGCCGCCATTTTCAGATTGATTGTCAGACCTTCAGGACCACCGCGGCGGTACCAGGGACAAAGCCCCCATTATACTTCACTCTGACAAGCATTCCCCTACTTTAGTCATTGCCCGTCTCCAGCAAAGTGGACAAGGGGTTGGACTTTGAAATAAAAGTGGCTGAGGAAGTTTGGAAAGATCGATAGGAATGGAAGTGGATGTGCCAGAGGACCCGCAGAGGCGGAAATGTCAAATGATGATGATGATGATGAATATACATGTAGAAATTAACCTAGAGTAGCTCAAGGTTGTGTGGTTATTTAGCGTTTTGCGTTGGCTACTAAATACTGGTACCAACACTTCATTACATCATCTTGGGTTAGTTTGTCGTGAACAACAAAACAATAAACCTACCAGTGATTACTGCAAAAAAGATTGTTATACCTATACTATTTTAAGTCATTTGAACATATCAATTATATTTCTCAGATATACAAACCAGTAGGTATGCTAGTAATAGTGGAAATCTTTTAACTTATTGGAATGTGACCATATCATGAACCTGTCCTGCTTTATAACTTTCAAAAACCAGTTAAATAAATGATCTAACTTATCATTTTAATATTTTATGAGGGCTTACATCGAATTAAAATAGGTTGTAAGTAAAATAAGTAGGTAAGTGCTTTAGCACATGTATAATTCAGAACTATATTCATACAGATTACTTTTAAGAAAAATAGGCTGAGTGGGCTTACGATTTATTTCAAGGGTCTACTTCTATTTGATTGTGTTTTAAAGTCGACTCCAAATCATTAATTCTGGATTTCAGTTTGGATATTAACTCTCTCTGCTCTTCGATGGTTTTAGCATCCTGACTTTTTTGATTGGTTAAGTCTGAATCTAATAGAGAAACTTGAATACCTATATTTCTGGTCATTGACAAAATATTAATGTCATCAAGCTCGGTCAAAGTTTCACACTCCTCAAAGTTGTCTTCTTCTTCTTCAGACTTTATCATAGGCCTATTACACTTTACATAACTAATTTGTTCCCGAGTTTCTATAGGATACTCAACAAGTTCGGTAACAATTTCGTTTTCATCCCCATCCGCTCCTTCATATTTAAGATACAGATTTTCCCGCTGGTTGTGTTTTACAACATTTATATTTTTTCGATACGGCAATGAATTATACTTTACATTTTTTCCTTCAATTTTAATTTCTCCTTCCTCTAGAACTGTATACTTTCTCTTCTTTGGTGTATTTTTAATATTCCCGGGCACTTTCTTAAAATTTTCATGATAGTGACCAAAAATTGAAGGACAAGTATATGGAAGAAGCCTTTTATTTGTAGTTGAAATACTGAAACATTCTGGAGTGAAATGTCTATTACACACAACTGACTTGTTTGAAGGTTCCCAGAGGGAGCCAGGTTCCTTTCCCTGACGTGCTATTCTCAAAACCCACTCTCGTTTGAGTTTCTCATCATTAGGGAAAAGATGAAAGCTTAAATTACGTTCCTTGGGATTACCACCACTTTTACAAAAAGGGACACAACAATATACCATTTTAACTGTAATATGCAATAAACCAACAATTTAGGTGCTCTCACTCATATACTATTTATAAACAAATAAATAAGCTTACTGTATAAATACTCTTCAAGATTATAGACAATCTTGTATGACATTTGGTTAGAACTTTATTTAGCTAAAATTAAAAATTTAGAGAAAGCTGTAGAGTATTTTGGTTGATCTAAATAATACAATTGGTGTGAAGCTCAAATATTACCATCTGATATAATTATTTTTCTTGAATCTACATTAAATAAACTAGACATTTTGTGTGAACAATTTATAACATAATAAAGGAATATCACTTATTGACTTAATAAGTCAGTATTACGAACAACACTTTCAAGGAAATAGAATGACAATAAAAGGCAGAGATAGTCATCATAGATAAGACAGTATGATAAACATATTTGGAATGCAGTAGAAAAACAACTTGTTTATGTTGTAATATAACCTAGCGAGATATATGAGAACTATATTTGTAAGTGAGCCAACATGGTGAACGTCACAATAAAAATAAAAGGGAAACTTATAAACACACAACTAATATTATTCACTTTGACAAAAAATAATTTCTAGCTAAAATGATCACTTTTGGTCTAGAAATACCTAAAATTATAAAATATTAAATAACTAGAACACCACACATAAGTAGCTTTAAACGTAAAGTCCACTCTAGTCTTGCCCTATATTATTTCATTTTGAACTATGTATATGTTTTATGTAACATTTTCCTTATGTTGGCAGCCAAAGGTTGGCTAAAAGTAATGAGTGTGGAAAACTTGGTGTTGTTATGATTTCTTTTATAGTTTAGCAACTTTCAAAACGCACTATTTGCATTTTTATCCTTTTGACATTGTTTATTATGAGACACTCACTTTGACAACGTTTGCTTGGATGGCAAATTTGTTTGGAAGGGAAAATTTTATAACATGGTTATTTTTATTGTTTTCACATGGTTCAGTTTATATTCAAAATTGGTTGGTGTAAGTTCAGTCAAGTTTCAGTTTAATTTTCACTAAGGCATTATATTTATTTTTTGAACAAGTGTAGGTGTGTTCTAAACGCTCGGCAGATTTTTTTTCAATATAAACATTTATGCGTACGTAAATTTTCAATACAATATGAGGCGTATAACATGAAAGGGAAGTATTATAAGATGCGGTGCTAAATAATAATAATACAAGATATTAAAAACCAGTAAAGGTATATACCTAGCACGAAAAGATTAGCCGATTCCGTGGATGAAAATGCAGAATATTTTATTGCTTCCCGAGTTCAGTTGAAGTAGTATCATAACAAAATGATAAAAAGTCGCAGGAGTCCAAACCATAAAATAAAAAGGTTTTCTGCCAATTCAAATATATTTAACTTACAATAATCTTGACACTTCTTTAATAAATTCCTTTTTACAGCGTTCCGACACCTGAGGTCACTCAATAGCATGTCATCCTACTGAGCTAGGGGTGCTGGGTTCGATTCCTGGCACAACCGAAAAAACTTGTCATTGCTGGAATGAGGGTTTCCCATGTCACATTGATGAATAGACGGCTGGGGGATGGTTGTTGTGTCAGTTGTAGATTTAAGTTAATTTATAAATCGTGTACTGATATAATCAGTCATTTCAGCATATTCATGTTAAATACTTGAAATACATAATAATAGTAGTTTTTTTTAAACCACCACCTTAAAAAGTGATACAATTGATATTTTATTCTTCTTTGGAACAGGTTCTTCTGAGGCGCATGTCTCTGTCTGTGTTGGACTGCAGTCACGTGATTGACGCTTCATGGAATGCTGCTTTCATTATTGGAAGTTTTCCTCTTGGCATGCGAAAACTTCTCACTCTCTCTAGTTTTGTTGAGAAAGGACAGTACATTTCTAATGGGCAATATTTTCAAGAAATATTATTTTTGAACGAACTTGAAACTCAAGCTAATGTTACATTAATGTTTTATATTTTATGTAGTTACTATGTTCATTATTTCTTCATGGCATATTCGAAACGAGGTTTGGGGTTTGAATTTTTTGAGAGAGGATCATTTGTGTTATTCTTTACGAGTTCTTACATTTTAAGGTGAGTCATGTAATTAATGTTGACTAGTTACTACCAATCCGTTTTAAACAATATTATCACATCGGAATAATTATATAATAACAATCATATTTGTATGCAAGGTTAGGGTTTGATTTGCCTCCTTTCTCCAAGTGATTTCTAAGCCATTAACTCCCTTATATCCTGGAAATAATTCTTGTTTCAAACAAATTTAGTTAAAGTAATATACAAATGTATACTAGCTAAGCCAAGCTAGGGGCAAAAGTAAGGAATGCTGTCTAAGGGAAGAGGCTTTTTTATTTTTTAGTAAGACACATATTTAAAACAAGTACTAAGGGTGTGCGAAGCTTCTAAAACCTCACTTCAAATAATTGTCAGCTTCAACTTAGATTCAAAAGTAAGATTCTGGATTCGACAATCACAAACCTTTGCCAACAAAAATAGTTTTAAAGTTAAATCCAAGGCTGTAAGGTTGGTACCTTAAGCCTTTGACTCCTTAATAGTATATGGCTAAAGTAATTAATTAGTAATAACAAATCGACTGCATTAGAACGCACCATTACAGATTACTTAATGTGAAGCTTCTCTGGCATTGTGAATTTATTTTTGAATAAATTTGTCAATCCAAATTACATATTTTAGGTCATAATAAGAAGTAGGCCTATAACATATTTTTATAGGCTTATACTATATGTTTTTGTTATGAAGTCAATACATTTTTACCGATTCCACAGCCTAGGTTAAAATACCCATTCACGTTCCAGGTTTTTTTTGCGTTATTTAAATCATAAGTTTAATGTTCATATGACAAATATCTAAAATAATTAAATTACAGCAGCCCCATGGCTTCTTTGGTGCTGACTGACAGCTCACAGCTGACTTCTGACAGTCAACATTTAGGTATATACCTAAATTTACAGTCAACATTTAGGTATATACCTAAATTTGCAGTCAACATTTAGGTATGTACCAAAATTTTGACTCTAAGAATTGACAGCTGCTAAACACATGTTTTTGCAGATCATATGGTTTGGTGTAGGGATACATAATTTAGTTTGGTAACTTTTAAAAGCCGTCAGCTGTCCACTGTGAACTGTCAGTCAGCACCAAAGAAGTCATGGGGCGCTACTGTACCTCCTATTATAGTAATATGATTATCATTTTAGGATGTAATATTTCAGTTATGTTTTCATTATAACATTTTTAAAACTACACTCAATATAAAGTTATATATAGTTATGCAACATATAATATTTTATTCCGACATTAATTCATCTTCAGGAATATTTAATATTCTTTGATTAAACTTCACTTCGAATTCAAAACGTGGACTTCACACATCCCAAATGTACTATGGTCACGTTTTCTACGGGCACAAACTTAGAGAATATGTTCAGGCAATTGAGTGTGATAGGTTTGATTCCCATGTCCAGGTGCCATTTTTAAAATAATTTATATTATTTGAGGGTATAAGTTAGTGGAAACCATTAATTTTACCGCCGCTACCTGAGCTTTACAGGGTGTCTAACATCCGGAAAAATCAGGGAAAACGGGAATTAGCCGGGAATTTGAAGTGATCTGGGAAGAATGGGAATAAGCCAGGAATTTGGTAAATCACAATAAAAATCCGGGAAAATGATATTTTACTCAAAATATGAACTACAATAATCAGTAAATTATGTCATTTTTTTGTTTGTAGCTGTGTAATATATTTTTAATTCCTAGTAAACAATTTTAATTCAAATTTTAAAACTTATTATTATTATTTAAAAAATTATTAATNGGGGGGGGGGAGTTAGAAGGATGTGACAATTTTTTAGTCAGGAATTTTAAGAAATGATCAGGGGAAATCAGGAAAAAGGTCGGGGATTTCATTGGTCAAGTTTAGTAGACACCATGGCTTTAGATCTGTAAAATTCACAATTTCCCACCATCCTACAACTTATCCAAGGCACACAACCTCCCAACATCCTAAAACTTATCCAAAGCACACAACCTCCCAACATCCTACAACTTATCCAAGGCACACAACCTCCCAACATCCTACAACTTACCCAAGGCACACAATTTCCCACCACCCTACAACTTACCCAAGGCACACAATTCCCACCATCCTACAACTTACCCAAGGCACACAATTTCCCACCATCCTACAACTTACCCAAGGCACACAATTTCCCACCATCCTACAACTTACCCAAGGCACACAATTTCCCACCATCCTACAACTTACCCAAGGCACACAATTTCCCACCATCCTACAACTTACCAAAGGCACACAATTTCCCACCATCCTACAACTTACCCAAGACACACAATTTCCCACCATTTTACAACTTACCCAAGGCACACAATTTCCAACAGAATATAGAAACCCTTATGAAATTTTATATAGCCCATATATTGAGGTGTTCATCATAATTTGAACATCTCATCATTGATGAATAATTTGTTTCCTTTCCATAGACCTGATTACAATTATTATTTAAAGTAAATTTAAGCCTATTAGTCTATTAGACTACGGTATTAACAAATTATTGTTTGTTGACTGTAGGCCTAAAAATATCACAATATAGGTTATGTCGACTTCAATATACCTTTAATCGATTCTAAATCATGTGTTGTTAATTACCTAAAAAGTTAAACATTCTAATCAACTAACAATAATGAATGAGGTAATTAACAGCATTGTTTTCTTACAGGCGCATGCATTTGGGTCTAGCAGTAATGATGCTTATAAACCTATCCCTACTTTTAGCTGAACTGACCAGAGTTATGGTCAGTCTCGGCAGGAAGGGAAAACCGATGACTCTCAAATACATGTCGATTACTCTGTTTAGTTTTCATTGCATATTCTGGTAAGCAAATGACCCACATTCTGTTTAAATTTAGCACTTTTGTGAAAGAAGCGTCTTACGTTAGTTTGGGCATGTTGAGAGGATGAGTGCGGATCGTGTGATGACGCAAATATATGAAGGTAGAGTGTGTGGATAAGAAGGAACGGTAGCCCATGGAATATGTGGCTAAATGCTGTAGATAAATGTGTGAATAAAATACACATTAAGCGTTTTAAGAATAAAAAATAATGTTTGACTCGGTGTATGGATGAATTTGAAACGAAGGACGTACACGAGGATAGGGAAGTGTGGAAAAAGTTAGTGAGAATGGATTAAGTACAAAGTTGTTGCTTTTTGAGTTATACGCACAGTTTCTTGCCTCCCTCGTAAGGCGTGATTAGTTATGTATGTACGTAAAAATGTATTTCTTGAAACTTGCAAAAGTAAATGATAGGTTGCTAAATCAAAATACACTACATCATCTTTGAATATAGTTTGTACAACTTTGGACTTTGGTGACCTGGCGGTCTAGGGGTAAGGTGTCAGACTTCTGTGATGGCGGCCGGGGTTCAATCCTCGGTCCCGGCAAAGATTTATCTGATTACCAAACCCTCCCTTCACCTCTGACAAGACATCTTGTGAATGTGGGGAATGCCAGACCTCCACCGTGGTTCGGATTCCACGTTAAACTGTAGGTCCTCCATTTCATCTCACAATCACCCTAGCATTACACATTAGCGTAATTGCGCATAACCCGAACGGGTAGTAAGACGCGGTGATGATGATGATGATGATGATGATGATGATGATAATAATAATTACTTTGGACTTCAATCTTTCAAGGTGCTCCATAAATGGTTCCATCGATGAATTTTACTTTGGAAGTGTTCCATTAAAACACTATGATTGATTGCAGGTCATTACTCTTTCTGTTTTTGATACCATGCCATTTGCTGTGGACAGCTTCTGGCTCCAGGGTCGCCAACTCGGACATGCCCGCCCTAGCTATCTTGAAGGTTTCTCTCTGGGGATATTACCTCCTTGTATTAGTTTCGTCTGTAAGTTATTATATAAGTGGCTTAATTAATAGTTACGGTTACAGCTGCATCTAAATACCGTATTATTTAAATTGAAAATTTACACCTGGACGCAAGGATTGAACCCGGGAGCTTTAGCTCAGTATGCCAATGCTCTCTCCACTGAGCTATTCTGGAATCGTCCCACAACCAAGGTCATTCATCACTGATCCAAAGGTCCCAGGTTTGATTCCTGTATCCCAAGTCAATTTTCAATTTAACGAATATTAGATGAGTGTTTATGTAAACTTTTCACAATGGCGGATCACTTGATAAGCCTTTGATGCGTATTTGGCTTAACATACTACCTACTTGTCCTCTTGGCCAGGCCGGAAATGCTATAAATATATGTGTTTATATAGCACTAAAATGATTTTTATTAAAAAATTTTGTTACTTATGCACATTTCACTATTGGTACAGAGATATTGTTGACTTAGCGGATTTAGCCTTTCAATCTGGTACTCTTTCACGAGATATTTGATTTATTCCCTGTGGTTTCATCTGTGGATCAACTGCCACATCACCGTGAACCACAGTTTGAGTAACAATGAATTAGATCAAAATCATCACTTTTCACATGTTATCTTTCTTTCTTTATTTTACTTACCCGCCTCGGTGGCATAGTTGGCTAACGTGCCTGTCATGTTTAGCTCTACTGCTGAGGACGGGGAGATCGAGGTTCGAATCTCGGTCGGGTGAACTGGGGGCGGTTTTTCCTAAATGGTTTTCCACTCTCCCTCCACGCAAATGCGGGTTCACTTCTTCTAATTCAACCTTCCCAATTCCTAATCCCGTAGAGTAATTAGTACTTAAAGCGTATAACCCGAACAGGTAGTAAGACGCGGTGCTAAAATATTATTATTATTATTTATTTTACTTTACATCCATTACTGTTTCCAGCCTATGGTCCGGGTCAGTTTATTAATATTTTCATCTCGCTAGGCCTGCCCTAGCTTCATATGCCTTCTAATATAACTTAAGACTAGAACAGACACAACATCTAGTCTCTGGCCATTAATTTATCAATGTGAAAGGGTAAACTCATATTTCATCAATTATAAATTTTTCGGCCATGCCGGGAATCGAACCCGGGGCCCTTAACTCGGTAGACAGATATTCTACAGACTGAGCTAAGGTATCGGACTTGTTTCTCTCTTTGCACACTTTAATGTTAGACTTCTCACTAAACCAAAATAAATGGTACTTTTTGTGTAATGGGCTATCATCCCCCCTTAATGTGTTGATTACAGCCGATAGTCAAACTCTTTCGAGTTGTTTTGGTGCCTTCACACGCAGACAAGACTTACTATGATCTATTGAATAAGTGTCTTTTCCCTCCTAAAAATGACGTCATGAAGAGACTTCGAGCTATTCAAGAGAAAGCTCGTGAGCACAACAAATTTGCGTGAGTTTGGTCGCTGTATCCTGTTAAGTATTGATAATATCAATAAGTTAATAAACCTGCGCAAATATTCAAAATTTTAATTCCAAGTCTAATAATTCTAACTAATAATCACATTCAATTCGAAATTATGAATCTTCAATAAAAATAACCATCAAAATAGATCTGATTCATATTTGACTGAAGTTAATAATAATATAATAATAATAATAATAATAATAATATTTAGCACCGCGTCTTACTACCCGTTCGGGTTATATGCTTTTAGTACTAATTACGCTAATGGATTAGGAATTGGGAAGGTTGAATTAGAGGAAGTGAACCCGCATTTGCGTGGAGGGAGAGTGGAAAACCATTTAGGAAAGAAAAAAAACAGTTCACCCGACCGAGATTCGAAACTCGATCTCCCCGTCCTCAGCAGTCGAGCTCAACACGACAAGCGCGTTAGCCAACGACGCCACCGAGGCGGGTTTGACTGAAGTTAATTCAAAAAAAGAATCCTGGAAGGTATGTGAAAAATAACTTTGCTGATATAATCGGTCGGCTCAGAAACTGCACGCTAAATATATAAAATAAACAAATAATTAATAAATTCTACTTGTTGCGAGGGTTTGTTTTGATGTGTTCATTGCTGAGAACAACCTTTCAAACAAACTTTTGAATAATTAAAATGTATATAAAAAATAAACAATCCATAGTTAAAATATAATCAGCACTGTGATCACAACCAAGACTCAAACTTTGAAAATGTAGAAAAAATCAAAAACTACTTCAAATTTAAAATAAGTTGACTAAATATATTAATAAAAATTCATAATGGATTTTCATCACTAAATCAAACTCATACTTTACAAACCAAAACTACAACAGATATATTCAATGAACAGCCCTTAACAACTAAATTCTTGCATCTGACTGAGTTTAATATTTATTTACAAACGGCTGCTACCGCCCTCCCAACGCAACCCTCTCCAGGTTAGTAATGTTTCACCAGGAATGTAGATTTTCTAACCATACACACAAAGAGGATACAAAGATTATATTTCTTACAACTATTACTATTTTCAGCCTGTGACCTGGGTCAGTGTTTTGTTCGAACCATAAATTTCCCACTGCCAGCTTGCTAGGCCTGTCGTAGCTTCATATGCCTTATAATATAACTTAGTACTAGGACAGAAACAACATCCAGTCTCTGGCCGTTAATTCATTAATGCAAAATGGTCAAGCAACATTTTAACTATGATAAATTTTTCGACCACGTCTTAGAATCGAACCCGGGATCCTTAGCTCAGTAGACAAACACGCTACTGACTTAGCTATGATGTGGGTTAGGATACAAAGTTAATTGTCTACATTATCTTATTGTTTTGACACATGTGTGTTTAAAGCAATTATAAAATATTGATAGCATTAAAAAAAACGCGTTCCCAAGATAAAAGCCTAAAAATGATGCATATAAAGAAAAAAATTACCTAAATGAATTTATGTTTACATTAGCATTATCTGTGATGTACAAATAACATATCATCAACATTTCAAAACAGTCATGTGGCGGTATTAACATTTTATTTTAAACTTTTTTTTTAATATCTGATTGAATACAAAATATTTCCAAAGTAAGATACTTAATTCGAACTCTCATCCAAACTTGTTAGCAAAGATTTGAATTTGGTCGCAAATAGAAAAGCTTGGATTCGTACGAGCGTGATCCAAATTAATGTTAGTGCCTATGCATATGCTCATTTATGTAATTTATGATTAAATAAACCTGTATTATTAGGTAGAGTGACTTAACTTCCTAGGAAATTGTGTTATATTTGGAAGAAGGTACAGGAAAGGTGAATAGATACATATAAAAGGAGACAAACATAAACATAATATTACTTTCACAATGAAAAGAAGAACACAGTTCACACTTTACATTGCTGGTATTGGACAAAGAGGTGACGGTTGCCTCAAAAAGAAAATCGATCATGTCTGCCCAATCCCTTTTGAGTTAGGTTTCATTTTATCGGAACTCATCAGGGAGGGGTGTGAAACCCGCAACATAACTTTCTAAAAAAAAACCACACTCACCATACCTGTCCAGGATTCGAACTCCAACCTTCTACTGACGAACCAGACTAGATGATCTTGACGTTTAGGCTGCGTGCTCACCTGTGACAATACTTTATGTTTAGTTAGTCCTGCCTTAATGTGAAATGAAAAACACGTTTTGAAGTTTATTTTTCTTTTCTTCTTGTGTTCCCAGTGATAGCTCTGCACGAACCAGGGTAGACATTGGTGGTAATATGAAGGCCGCGTCTTTTTATCAGACAATCAAGTGTAAGTAATTAATGATCTAAACAAGCGGGAAGAGGTACAATCTACCTTGACCAATCACACTTTGGCTCTATCTTATAACCCGCCTCGGTGGCGTAGTTGGCTAACGCGCTTGTCGTGTTGAGCCCGACTTCTGAGGACGGGGAGATCGAGGTTCGAATCTAGGTCGGGTGAACTGGGGGTGGTTTTTCCTAAATGGTTTTCCACTCTTCCTCCACGCAAATGCGGGTTCACTTCCTCTAATTCAACCTTCCTAATTCCTAATCCATTAGCGTAGTTAGTACTTAAAGCATATAACCCGAACGGGTAGTAAGACGCGGTGCTAAATGTTATTATTATTAACTCTATCTTATAAAACAGGATCTGGGGTGGGCAACAATCACCACGAGTGGGGAATTGCCCATAAAAGTTAGGAGAATTTGAGTTGGCCAGCTCTCACAGTAAAATAAACTTTTTCCTGGTGACGCGTGATGGTTGTAACTTGTAAGAAAAGGATAGTCAAACTTTGCATTATACATTTCCGTTTTGAAAAACTTTCATCATTTACTTCTGAGGCAGTTGTAGCTGAATAGTCAAAATATACATATTTTGAATACAATTGTTCAAACAGTTTGTGTTGTTTCAAATGTTCGATCGAGAAACCTAACTTCCCGATTTTTACACGGTGTAATGAATTTCACTCGCCATATTCCACACTTGAGGCTGTTACATTGAAACGTGTTGCCCACATTCAAACTTAAATCATTGTGTTAAATGCTGAGATTACAATATTTCACTGTAAACAAATGTTATATAAGTTGTTCACCAACCTGCAAAACGGAGCGCAAGGAATGGATTGATTGGAATGGAATCAGCGAAATTTACTGAAACTAAATTACCCTTATTGTAATAAAAATTTCATACAGAGAAAGTTTTCATGACAACCATAACATAAAATGTGAATTTATTTTTAAATGTTTCTAAAGATTAGAAATCAACACTTAGTGTGTTTGAAACAAGGAAAAAAAGTTCTGGAAGTAGGCTCTCAAAATGAAAAATCTATAATTTTTATCAACTTGTTTTGGCCGAATACTTTGGGTGTGTATTGTTTAAATAATGTTCTTATATAATGATATTGTATTCCAAAAGTGTAAAATGCAGTTTCTGTATTAATATGCCTTTAAACGCCAAATTAATACAAGATATAACGGTGACAATAATCAGGCCGGTTTGTAAAGTACATGTTATCCCAATGAGATATTTTTGACTAGCTTTTAAAACCCAACAGGAGCATAGATTTTCCTTAATTTGATAGAATTTATTTTAAGTAAATTCGCACATAAGGAAAATATATACGTCCACTGAGCCTAAATGCTGTAAAAAGTAAAGTATTTCTAATTTATAAATGATGTAACAACAATCGTTATGTTTTAAATGAATTATTAAAATTGTTCTCAAAATCAGTCATTCATTTTGGCTAGATAATACAGTAGAGCGTCGATATTTCAAACATCAAAAATCCAGATAGCCAAAAAAAAAAAATTATAAAAATAACCACAGTGGTTAATATTAGAGACATGACCACCATAAAATGCACCTCAAGGTTTGTTAAAAAAAACATACTGGGTCGTACTCCCGATTAGTCCGAACTATCAACATACTATTGTATTTTAAAAATCCACCTCAACTGTTTTTAACTAAAACAAATCGGTAATGTTGGTTCCTACTCTTTCTATTTCTTACAGGTTTAATAGCTCTTCGTAGGAAAGTAAGAAGAAACCGTGAAAGAAGAATGGATAATGTTTCAGAACAACCTGAATTAGTTTCATAGCAAGTCTGTCTTTTACTATATGACATACTGTGACTTGAAGATACTAGTCAGCTTTTATCATTTTATTATCTTCATGTTTCTAAGAACACTCAGAGAAACCAAGTAGATAACGGCGGTTTTGTTTCAAATGTAGACATCTTATGACAGCGATGATAAGGTGCCATATAGTATAATTCACATTTGACATTGCTGTGTTGCAGTTATGCTTTGATTTAACATACTATAACCTCATATCTTTTATTAAATCTCTTGTACAAAGTAGTGTTAGTGTATTAACCCTTTTAGTGCCACATCTATAATGTATTCGTGTTCACATGAAAATCAAATCAATGTCAGTAAATTTAAGAGAGTCTAGGAAAGTGAAGGCCATGGGAATGAAGTTTGTGAGGAGCATTTTAGCTGTCACGAGCAGAAACAAGATTAAGAATGAAGTTATCCGGGAAATAGTGGGGGGTACGACGGTGAGTACAAGAGTTGGTAGAGGAAGTAAGATTGAGATGGTATGGGCATGTAATGATGAAAAAAAGAGAAGGTGCCAAAGAAAATGTTAGCAATGATGTATGTAGGAAAAAAGATCACAAGGGAGGCCAAGAAACAGAAAATGTTCAAGTGAAAGGGGAAGAATGGTGTAAGTATAGAGGAAGATGGAGGCATTTTAATAAGCTGACCAGGTCACAGTTTGGAAACAGCTGACGATGAGTCACGAGAAAAATTGACAAACTATTATATATTAATTAACCCGCCTGGGTGGCGTAGTTGGCTAACGCACTAGTCGTGTTGAGCTCGACTGCTGAGGACGGGGAGATCGAGGTTCGAATCTCGGTTGTGTGAACTGAGGGTGGTTTTTCCTAAATGGTTTTCCACTCTCCCTCCACGCAAATGCGGGTTCACTTCATCTAATTCAACCTTCCCAATTCCTAATCCATTAGCGTAATTAGTATTTAAAAGCGTATAACCCGAACGGGTAGTAAGGTGGTGCTAATATAATTATTATTATATATTAAACCATTTTTCAGATCGTTCTTGTGATGTACTATACTTCTAACTTATATCAGCTAACACCAGAAGTATCGCTAATCTGGAAAGGCGATCAGATAGTCTTGTTGCGTCATAAGAGTTAAATAATATGGTTCCAAACATAAATTGCTTAGTAATGATTACTAAACATCTTTCACTATTATTCGAACAGAGCCCCTTTCTTCTGGGATGATTAATTGTGCGTTAATTGCCCAAGTGTAAACCATTAAAGGCTTGTAAAATAAGTTAATTGTTTACCCCAATAGAGAATATATTTTCTAAAAGTTTTTTTAAATTCGAATTTGACTCAAATTCAAAGTTCATTAGTCACTATAATTATTACAAATGTGTTAGCGGAAGATTGGCTGGGAAAGCAAATGCAGTAAAGGTTTACAATCATTCTTGAATTAAGCACAATTACAAAAAGTGTAATAATAATAATATTTTGAAATGTGAATTATTACCAACACACACACAATTATCATTCATACACACTAACATTTAGGGTGGACTTATTTTTGACACTGGTAATAACAAATATGGTTTGTTCTTTTATACCCATATTAAACCCAACTAGAAAAGGTTTTATGTACATTCATGCAGTGAATGAGATATTAACCAATAGAAAGTTTTTTTCTTCTTATCATTATAAAATATAGCTATTTATAGTGAGAGTATTAAAACGCCAAAACAAAATTGTAACTAACAGTTTATTCAAAGAGCACTTGGAATTAAATTAGACCACAATATTCAATATTCATACATATAATGAAAGACAAATAAAATACTGTTATGTCTACATGAAATATCTACTCTACTAGGGCAGTAGTGCGCAACCTTTGGAGTCCTTTACCAAGGGGTTACAGAATTTTTTTATGGATGATATAAAAGATACAAAAAAGCCTTTTTGACTAATATCTGGTCTTAATAAGTGTGTATGCCAGGAATGTTGAACCTGCGCATGTGGCTCAATCCACGATTCTTTGCCACCTGCGGACCTTCGGATGAACTAACAAATAATGCGGCCTGATTTGTTATTTTTATATATGTTGTAGGAATGCACCATTCGAGATTATGACATTTGGAAATTGATCATTATTTGGTGATATCTAGGGAGTGAGTTTGGTTTACCAAATTTCACCAAAAATTGATTACCAAAAAATCATTAAATTTTCGCAGCATATATGTGCACTATTTGACAGCACACAGGTGTGATTTTGCTCATGGAAAGAAACAAAAAACGGAGCCATCACTTTAGTTATCCATTTTGAACGTGATTTCAATAAGAGAGCTCTATAGCCATCCACACACTTGCTACAAATATAAAAGTTTAATAAGAGATATTTTTTTAAAGTTGTACACCACTGCATTAGGGGTTTGCTAGGATCCACTTATTTAAATTTGAAGCCAGTTTGAATTATTGTTTATATGATTATTTTATGTTTTAAAATATTTCATATTGTATATTGGAAAAGATTTTAAATATTTATCAACATGTTTTATAATTGAATATAGCACAATAAAAACCCAAGCCGGCCGTCAATTACAAACCCACACAATCAGAACTGTCACTTCCCCCATCCTCGGCCGCAACCCATCATGACAACATAGGCCCATAGAAGGAAGAGTGACAATAACCTTATTTACATTATTATTAGCAACTCGTCTTACTACACGTTCTGGTTAAACGCACTTACACTAATGTGTAATGGTAGGGTGATTGTGAGATGAAATGGAGGACCTACAGTTTAACGTGGGATCCGAACCACGGTGGAGGCCTGGCATTCCCCACATTCACAAGATGTCTTGTCAGAGGGGAAGGAAGGGTTTGGTAATCAGATAAATCTGTGCCGAGACCGAGGATTGAACCCCGAATTTGCTGGCACTAAAGTGTAGCTGTATAAGAATTAATACTTGTCGCAACAAAAATAACCTTAATTTCAATTTAGAGATTTGATAAAAATAAACTAATTGAATGAAGCCCAAATAGGGAAGAATCCAATGTACACAGGTGACTTCTTCTCTTACCCATTTCTAACCTCCTTATTTTTCCCACGATGTTCTCTAAATATTAATGTGCATGTTACTACGGCAAATATAGAAGACAGAAGAAAGGAAGATGTCACCTTTGTGCATTGGATTCTTCTCATATTTTACCTCTTTCCTAAGGTGGGCTTTCTCCATCAAATTTACTCTGTTTATTTGTATCAATTTCCATTATAAAAATTATTTATACATTAGGCCACCTCATTTTTAAACATATCCAGGGACTTGAGAGGTAGGAATTTAGGCATTGAAAATTACGATAAATAAGATCTTGTCTTGATTCTTTTAGGAATAGAGGAAATCTAATTTGAGCTCCTTAAGGGGCCACCCATGTAAGCGAGAAAATGCTGCCCAGCTCTTACACAATATTTAATTCTATGATGTATTTCAAAATATGGTTCACCCTAAAATAAAGCTGAAAATTTTCACAACTCAAGAGTTTTATTATAAATAAATAACTAAAGTGTTAAAATGAAATGTTAGCTCATTTCAACAAATTTAAGCATATTTACAGTTACAAGACCAGATTTGATGAAAAAGGGGTCTAGATTTAGCCCTCCCTATAAAAAATATTGTAATTTTTTGATATGCTCATAAAAAAAAATCAAAGATAATCAACTAGCAGTGAGCTTTCTTTCTCTTACTGACATGACAGCTGACAATAGAGCAGTTCTTTAAAACAACACAGACCAATGGATTTTGATACGTGTGGCCTGACACCAATTGATACCTTCTTGCTGAGGTGGCAGGCAGCCTTGTTACTTAACTTAGAGGTATGCTAAATCAATTTTTTCAATTCATATTCATTAATCTGAATCGAATATTTGTTTATTGCTTGAAAAGGTGCCTCTTCATTTAATATTATAGATTAAAAATAATTTGGAAAATGTTTTGTTGCACAATGTTTGTAATGATTCATAATAAGCTGATATATTTATTACCAGATAATACTATTAGATAACTTTTTATTATTACTATTGATATTAATATGTAATGTAAATAACGGGGAACAGCTAAGAATGATAATAATTGAACATTATATGAGTATTTTAGTTTATCTGTTATACATTTTATTTGAAAAGATTTGTTGAAACAATTTTTTTTTCCGATGCTTCGCACACCCCTATTTGTAAAACTTCATGGTTTGTTCCTGTACTTTCTTTCGTGTAAAATATTATGCTGCTCATAAAGTTAAAAATAAGAACAAACAAATGTAATGTAAAATCGAAAAACCTATCATAAGTATATGTGTACCTACTATTTTAGTGCTCATTTGATGAAAGGTGTAAGTAAAGGGGATGTAATGAGATAAGGACCTTCCCTTGAAGTGTAAAGAAATGTACCCATTGTCACATATGGAGCAGAAACCTGGCCAATGGGAATGAAGTTATCCGGGAAAGAGTTGGAGTACATGAGATAGTAGAGGAAGCAAGGGTGAGATGGTATGGACATGTAATGATGTTGGAGTACATGAGATAGTAGAGGAAGTAAGACTGAGATGGTATGGACATGTAATGAGGA